>JABCRI010000837.1:0-160090 GCA_015143295.1 Tetracentron sinense
AAACAGGTCTCGGCCCAGAATGAACGTCAGAACTTGAACCATACTTGAATTCGCCCTTGCTCCGATAAAGAAAATATAAAAACAAAAGTACAATTAAATATCATAGTAGTATATTGGTAAGTAACTCTAAATTAGAAACAAGTAACTTGAGATGGAATTTCAACAGATTCTAAAAAATTACTGCTAGTGTGAAACTAGAAAGTAAGAGAGATGATATACGATATAGGAAAAAAGCATACACTGTACAAGTCAGGGAAATGGAACCAACAGTCACTCAGTTAACCTGAACTGATCAACGTGGCGCTGGTTGTCTCTGACGCCCCCTGTTAACACCTACTGCACACCCAGACCATCACCTTGTTTTCTGTTGATTCAAATGCTGATAGAAAACTTCCCCTTTAACAACCAATGAAATCAACCATCATTAATTTTAAAAGCACCAATGACTATCATCAACTAATCAAGGCCAAACGAAATCATTACAGGTTTCATGCATGCTCGGATACACCTAAAAAAATGAGAATGTCACACGCCCATTCTCGGGAATTTTTCGTAATCCGGGTTTCTTTGTTTGTCTCCAGTTTTTATTGGGAAACTCTCGACAAAAAACTGCTATATATATATATATATATATATATATGTATGTGTGTGTGTGTGTAAGGAATTGGGAGACGCATGAAAAAGAACACATGTTTACACACCCCAAATAATGAGAAGACATCAATCTTTCATGGAAGTCTCGCAGTAGTGTTGCTGGATCTATAGGAAAAAATACTAAATAATAAATCAATCAATTTCTTCTTACAGGATATATAGAGCTACTCTGAAGAAGTTAAATTTGTAGACACTCTTGAAAATGTAACAAGCTGTGTGAGATTCCACGATATACCGGAGATGCTTGTAGACAATCATGAGGTCTTGGAGCCAAAAAATCCGAACGGAACAGGTATTTTCATTTTCTTTCACACCATAAGTTAAGGTAGAGCAACCTTGCCAAGAGCTTATATACTAAACATACTAACATTTCCAATTTCATTGACTGGATATAAAGGTGAACGCGTGAACAGCCCCATATCTAAAGGGAAGTAAGCAGTGACATTCAGTTGGGTTGCTATCTTCCCTTGTAATGCACTTAAATAGCGATGTTCCGTTAGAACATAGAATATTATTATGGAATGCAATCACAGTCAAATTTGTATGATGTGGCTGTGACTTGACTTGGAAAAATTATACTTAAGGTTCGGTCTTTTTTTTTTGCACTTCAGAAGCACATTCCTTCTATTTAGAGCTTGTTCCCACACCTGTACAGGAGTCCACATTCTGGGACCTAGACCATGTCAGATTTATACTCTCTTCTTGAGTCACCTTCCTTGCTCACCAAGTTTCTCCTCCCGAACTAACAGACTCAATGTTGTATTCATATATCGTGTTCCTTTCACAACTTAGTGGCCCTTAAATTCATAAGTTGGCCCCATGATTCAAGAATATATCTAAAAAGTAAAGGACTCCTGAATGGGGGACCAATATTTCCAGAACTTACACCTTTTTGAGCCAACTCAATTCTGTAGATCTGCAAATTTCTCAAAGTGATGTCTAACTTAGCTTCATTTTTTATACATAGATGTGCTATGCACCATCTTATAAGTACCTGTTGTTAGACATGTATTCCCACCAAAGCCATATTTACTTATTTATCTGCTTTTTACATTTAATAAAGTTGTTATTTATTGCACATTCATTGTTTATGGGTATTTATGTTAATGCCTCATATGATAAGAGTACGAGGTTCCTTGGGTAACATTGTAGGAAAACCATGCAAAAGGTTGTGAACTCAAGGCAATAAGTTATGGTTTTCCAGTTCAATGTAGACTTAAAATGTTCTAAGCTATGGTTATAGATTGGATGTCATACTCTTTTACAACTTACACATGGATAGTACTAATGTAACTTCATCGTAGAGAATGTTGACTTCTCAGCTAACATGTGGGTATATATAACCAGTACATGTACTGAACTAGATCGCTTAGTGGAAACCCTATGGATTGATCAATCTCAAATTAAAGGAAAAAATTCATTCCTACATAATCAGTCCTTAGACCTGAGAGATTAACATCTTCTCTTGCATTGTCTGTATGACTTTGATGTTTTCAGACGTTGATATCCAATTGCAGGTTAAAAACGAGCACCTTGGGTCAAGTGCATGATATTTGAAGGAGTGTGCAAATGCTTGATAAAGAATCTATCGCTACTATTTAAAGGAGAGGAATATTAAAGATGATGTTATATTAATTCGGACTCAAAGAAACCCACGTCCATGTAGTATTTTGGTAAAAGAGTTTTATCAAAAATTATATTTTTGATTTTCGAAATATGTATTTATTATTTGTTTCTTTACAAAGAGTTTTTTCCAAAGAGTTTGGGCGTCTGGATTGAATAAGAACATCATGGATAAGTCAAATATAAGTCAGGGACTTGATAGTGATTTTAAGTCCATTCCTTAAGGCTTATATGTAATATTATATGATGGAAGGATTAATAGTGATGTAACATGTAGAACATGCCCTCACATGTAATTCTCTATTCTTGAGGGTTGGATCATAATGTGATGATTACTATTAACGATTTGTGGAAATCAAGGGGTATTGATAAAATTCACTAACCCTAATAAAATTATGGAAAAGTGTTTCCAACACAAATACGTACAACCCCTCTTCTCTCCTCTCTGACTCTCTCTCCTCTCCTCTCCATACGTGATCTCCCTCCCCCATCTATCCCTCATGCCCTCTTCTCTCTCCCTTTGGCTGTGAGCCTATTCTTGGGTTTTGGGTTTGGATCTTGGTGGTTGGCTTGGAGATTACAAGAAGGTTAGGCCTTGTTTGAAGATCTAAGGTGGTGCATCTCTTGGATCAAGATCCATTCTTTGATATCAAGATTCATCAAAGAAACTATACAGAAAGGCTTAAAGAATTCAAGAGGCTCATCATCTTCATTCTCTAGAAGCCCGTGGATTCGTAGGAGATCCTTGTGTGTTATCGATAGGAGGTTTTACACTTGGAAAGTCTTGTGAGGTATATCGTTCTTGAACCTTGCTATTGATATTTAGATTTGTTGTTGGAAATTATAAATAAGAGGATAATCTTGGCAAGAGAGATTAGATCTATTGAGAAAATTTTTGTTTTTACTCTATCTATGGATCTGGGTATTCTTTCATGTGCAGACAGCATAATACTTGCTGGCTCCCATTTGCTTTTGCGCCTCAGCTACAACAAAGAAGTTTTACTTTAGGTAAACCCAGTAATGCATGAACTGTTATGTACATAAATACAGCATTAAATTCATTGGATGACATAGCCTCTTAATTATTGCATGGAGATTGCAATTGCAACTTGATGATCGCAGAGAAAATGTACTTTCGCCAATAAAACCAGTAATGCATGTAAACAGAGCAAGGTAATTATGCGAATCTTTTGATCTGATTTCCAAGCAAAATATCATATACAAATGGATTTTTACCTCAGTCAATTTCAGAAAATATACGATTGAAATATGCAGACATGGGAAATAGAAAATTGTATATTCAGAATTCTATGCATTACCAGAAGGAAAGAGTGATGTATCACTAAGAATGATTCATCATATGAACAAAGGAAATGAGTACTTACAATCGGCTCGAAATCAGAGCTAGATAAATTGACGGTGAGGTTTCTCATCAACAATAAAACCTGCAAAAGTCGGAAAACATATTTCTATACACGGTCAAAAACTCAATTAACAGTCGCCGCATACTTATGTGAGGATCATTTAATTGATTTATACAGACCAAATGGTGAACAGACTCAACTTTTAAAAAAAAACTATGAAACTTAAAAATAACTACTCAAAAGCATATTAATTATGTTTCCACAAACAAGAAACTCAAGGGTTCACAGCAGATATACATGGAGTCTGCCAAGTGCCAAGCCATCATGTGTCCCACTTTTAGAAGTGCAAACAGTGAGTATGCATGGGAATCTTATCCAAACACCTGCCTCTAAATTATATCTTAAACTACTCTGGCCTTTGCACAAATGGTTTGATGTCATTTCTTACACTTAATCCTAAATAATCTAGATGTCCACAGTACACCTTCATGGCAGTCAGTAACTTTAAATAATTGCAGGTAGCTACTCAAAATACTAATGTCATAACTGCACAACAGCACAAGTCATCAGCAAACCATAACTAAACATAAGTATTATCTATCCACAGGACCACAACTATAATTTTGTTGAAGAGAAAAATATTGAAATATTTCCACTACATAATCCTAACCATCTTCACCATTCAATTTACAGACCACCTATCAATAAATCGTATGCAACTTTTGTCATAGCAATTTAGACTTCTAAGTCAATGACACTAGAGTTTTTCAAGTTTGTCCGCAATTGGGACAGGCTTGTAAAGAGGGACATATTGCACCAACAAATTAGATTCTCTCCCCTTCATTTTTATTATTTTCTTTATCTTCCTTTTTTGCCTCTCATTAATATACTCATTATAACCAAATTTAAACATTTATTCTACTTCTGCAAATAGCTTAGCAAATAAAGCATTTAGTTTCCAACATAGTCCTACAAATAAACACAAGTCTGTTTATTATGATCAAATATTTGAAGTTGGATTTTCATTTTTGAAAAATGATAACTACTTGAAGAACAAAGTTCTGTAATGTAGTAGCTAAAATGATAACAATTTGAAGATTCTAGCACTCGTTATGTAAACTGTATATGGCATTCCATAGTATAGTTCCTGAAGGACCACATGTGCATTCTACGTCGTTGAATTCTGGATTCCCCACCTACACCCCAACAGTAGTGGGATGCCCAAAATATACCCACATTTCAAAATCTTTCTTTTCTACACCTGACGTGCCGGAATGGGGGGTTCTTTTTTCTTTCTGGACAGATATGCCCCTGCCACTCATTTGTTCTCAACCTAAACAATTTGGGTGATACCTTTTTTTGCTGTGCACAGGACTTTTGGGGTGTTTTGCGGAAACCTTTGCAGGAGGTTCTACCACAATTTGGGTGAGACATGCAGTCATCAAAGGTTTGGTGTGTAAGGAAAGTGAAGACTTGAATGCTGACATGAGCTTTTCACTACTTACTCTCATGGGCCAACTGCTCAAGATCCCTTTAAAGATGCACCTCTCTTGTTTATCCGAGTTTGTTTGTTTTTCAGGGCTTTCTAGAGCAGACTCGTTTGATTGAGTGATTGTTGATTCAGTCTTGAAGGAGTTTCAAGCAAAACAGGAAGAAGAAAGAGGGTAGATCTTTGGGGGTTGGGAAGATGGTTTGAAGGGTTTGGAGAGAATTATCTACATCTTCTCCCTTAGTTTCAGGAACAGTGGATGAACCGAAAGGAATACAATACTTAGCTTGCTTTAGTGTTAGGCTTATTTGCTCACTAACTCTAAATAGACCATCCTTGAGCTCTCAATCCACCATTCTAACTGGAAAAGAAGGGCAAGAGGTTAGAGACGTTTCCATCCCTCTCAAGGCTATCTTCAAGCCCTGTAATCTATCTCCTGAGATCATGAAATGGGGTTGCATGAATCTGACTCCGGGTATCTCCCATTGCCTGCTGTCCTGTTTAAAATCCTAATAGTTTGGCGCGTTTTATCAAACGTTTCCACAAAACAACCCATAAATTTGGTACACAGCAAAAACACGTCTCAACCAAATTATTTCAGTTGAGAACAAATGAGTGGCAGGGGCATTTCTGTCCAGAACGAAAAAAAGAACCCCTCATTCCTGCACGTGGAGGTGTAGAAAAGAAAGATTTTGAAAAATGAGTATATTTTGGGCGTCCCACTACTGTTGAGGTGTAATTGGGGGAAAAACCCAATTATGGATAATATTGCACTTCCTCTTGTCAACTTCATATAGAGTAGTTATTGGCCACGAAGTTTCAAAGACGACGTCCCATGCCTGTTTTTCTCCATTTGATTACAATTCGAGTCATTTTCACATAAGGTGTAGATGTTTTCACTATTAAGGTTTCAATAATTTTCGTTTGAAAAAATGGTAAGCCAAAGCTATTGAGACACCAAATGCGATTTCCTGGTATTGTAGATCATAAAACTGGAAAATAATAATAATAAAAAATAATAATATACTCACAGTTTCAAAATTAATGGGATCCATCTGCTTGAGCTTCTGCACATGACCTTTAGTGTCTGGATCAAAGACACTCCCAATGAAGGTATAAACTTCAGCAAAATCTGGTACACCTGCAAAATATGGGTAAAATTTAAAAAAAAGCACACCCATCTTTTCTTTTTTTTAATAGGCGAGGAGAGAAATCATAGATTTTATATTCCTATCCATGGAATTATGTAGCTTGATGAATAAACAAAAGAAGTAAAAAATCAGAAAAAAAGTAAATTAAAAGATTAAATGATGACTGAAATTACTATTTTAATATAATTTAAATAATTCTTATCAGCTCTAGTGATTACAATTTAAATTAGGGGATAAGAAGGGAGATCACCAAACACTTGATTTAAAAACCAACTACTCCTAAAGATAGGCAGGCTACAACTTATATGTTTAAACAACCACAACCAACCTTTCCTTACAGTTTTTTTTTATCAGCAAAGGGGTAATTGTATTAAATAAAAAAAATGTGGACGTAGGAGTTCACGTAGGTTTGAACTCACTAGAATACAAGGAGGGAAACTTCACACAAAGACCCCTCTAGAATACAAGAAACCTAGTCATGTGCAAGAAAAAAAAAAAAGTCAAACCCAAGGACTGAAAATCTTCCCTAATGAATACTAGAGGACCAAAAGTTTGGAAATCCAAAGCCAAATCCTCTCTTTTTTGGGACAAAATGTTCTAGAACACCTTGCGATGCCTCTCCTCCCCCACATCAATGTTACAAATCTCGTTCTCAGTTTTTTTGGCTGGAGTTTTTTTCGGGAGATTTTCAAATATGGAATTTTTTTTGGGTTATTTCTCACCTAAATCTCGACAATGATAAAATAATAATTACAATTACAAAAAATAGCAATAAATGTTACCAATTTATAAATTCATCAAACCAACAATATTGGGTTTTTTTCGCGACATTTTTAAAATACCGACTAAATCTCGGCTAAATCTCGGGATATTTATGTGATAAAAAGAGAAAATTGTATTTCTCACGAGACTTTTAAAATACCACGATAACAATGGAGTTTTAAACTTTAGATGTTTTTCTCGGTATTTCCACGAGAAATTAGGTATTTCTCGGGAGATTTGCAACAGTACTGCCCACCAAGTCGCACTTGGGAGCATCCACCACATTGCATTCTGTTTAATAGGGTTTTATGGGCTTTATGTTTATGTTATCTCTTATCTCTTGTACATTGTATTTTTGGTATACTATTAGTATCTCTTATATACTAATTGTATACCATTAGAGGAGTATAAATAATAAAGTGTGGGAGAAAGATCATTAATATTTCTCACAATTTTTCCCTAAATCTATTCTTCTTCTTTTCCTTCTTTTCTCTCTCAAACCCTAACTTTTATCCTCTCGAACTAATCCAACTCATTCAAGGCAGCATCCATGCCAGCAAAGACCAGTTTGGGATAAAGTTCTGGACAATAAGAGGAAAAACCTACTGTACCCCACGATAAACAAGAACTGATCCCAGATCCATCTAACAATAGATGACCAAGCTATCCTTATTTGTAAATGATTTAGTAAACTGATTTATGTATTGATAAATTTGGTAATCCCTTTAACAAACTAAGAGAATATAAGAACTAAAAAGTTTAAAGACTTTTATCCATATCAAACCTGGGTTTTGTCGATAATGCTGTGGACTGCATCTACAACAATACAAATAGGACAAGTGAATAGGACACACATTAACATGTGAACAAGTATCTAATGTACTGTGTGCATGATAAATGATAGAGACAACAACATGCCCAAGACTGCTTAGTACATTATTTGCATTATTCATATAGCTTTGAAGCTTCAGGCCGAATATGCAAATGCAATACATAGAAAGACACATTTACACAAAGAAGATTACCATGCAGAATGGATCCTTTATCTCCTTGTTTTGGTATCTCAGAATCCAGTAATGTTCCACTTGAGCTTTCGATGCCACTAATGCTATTGTTACCTACCCATGCTACCCCCTTTGATCTAATATCATCTGCATCATTAACGATGGAAGCCATAATAATTGATGATAAGTTCCCTCTATAAGAATTTATTTCTGTACATATTTATATAGTAAAGAACACATAAGAACATATGCATGCCTTCAACTCCAAGGAGATTGGTAAATTCATCTTGGGATGGCATGATTCCACTTGATTTAGTGTTTATAAGCATGGCTGTGTCATCCCATGGGGAATATCCAGGTGCAAGGCAGTTCAATGTAGAAGGATAAGCCATGGATGCTTGCAATGATACTAAATCTGCCAATTTTTCCGAAAAGTAACATGTCAGGGTTGTTAATAATTCATTTCCTCCAACCGAAATACATTGTCCTTGTCACCAAGATAAACAAACCAGTTTTAAACCCTTTCTTTCTTTCTCAAGACTTAGGCTCACAAAACAAAATTCACAAAACAAAATTAAATTAAAAAAAAGGTTTTAGGGGTGTAAAAATGGGGTGTTCACACATATACATAACCAACGCGGTTAGTGTTGATGGCCATGACCATGCCTCCAGAAGTGGAGGTCCGTAGTTCGAATGTTCCCTTCCCTTCCTCTTATTGGCCACTCTCAAGGATTTATCCCTCCTTTCCTGATGCATGTAGATTGGGGGGTTTGCACCTGCCTGGGGGATTTAGTCGGGTGCTTTAAAAGGTCCGGATACCTTCGTCACCGAAAACAACAATACATATACATATATACACATTCATACATATATATATATATATATATATATATGCAAAAATCATCCAAATCAATGGAGCTTTTGAACCAAAATAAAAAATAAAAATGGACCTCATGGTGTTTTATAGCTGTCAGGGTCCCATCCTAAGATTAGAAGACTGAAAAACTAAAAAAAAGACAAAAGAATACCAGAAATATAAATTTGAAAGATAAGGGGAATTCTATCAAACAAAAAAAAGAAAGATAAGGGAACTCCTTTGATGGCTGAGTAAAGAAGACAGCTGGAGGAGAGTCAAAGACACGTGCCTCCCTGTAATTACCTAATACGTTCATTTGATGGTTGAGTGAAGAAGACAGTTGCACTGGCCATGTAACTAGACACGCTTATGAATTCTTAGTCATCTGAAAACTCCACCCTTAAATAAATAAAACTCCACCATGTTAGTTTCCAATCCCAACAGGTTTAAAAAAAAATCATTCAAGATTAAGAAGTTGTTCTCTATTTCTCTCATAAAGATCAGGTTAGCGATAGTTTGACAGTTAGCGATCCGGAAAAAAATATATATGTATATTGAGTTTCTATTCTCAGAGAACAGAGAATTGTTCCTTGGAGTGATGTCAAACTTAGTTTCCAATCCCAACAGGTTGAATATCTCCAGTGGAAAATACTAAAAAGCTCTGATAGGAACTGAGTGGGGTACTCTTGTGGTCTTTCTTTTTTCAGTTGAAGTGCTCTTGGGTCTTTCAAAATGTAACTTTAGACCCCTAAAATGGATTAATCCTTTTTATTTCCTCTTTTCATGTTTCCTTTATTGCTAAAAGACATCAATTTGGGCTTGTCTGATCTCCATCAAAATCCTCATATTAGCCAAAATGGTCATCTTAGTGGTTAGATTATGGATGTAAAATGATCAAACTATGAACTTCAGGAACAATATGCTTGGTATAACATTCTACATGTGTTAAGTCTTAATTTTCCATTTTCAAGGTTATTTCATATCTGTATGCAAAAATCTCATATTAGCCATATGGTCAAACGCGCTTTAGTGACTAGATTTCTCATACAAAGAGATCAAACTAGGTATATCTGGAACAGTATGCTTAGTCTTATTTGTCATATTCCCAAGGGAGACATGCACTTTTATATAGATTAAGGAATATGATATAATTATTTTGCAAAGAATATAATTACAATATTGAAAAGTAGCCTCCTCCTTCAATAACTTCATAACAAGCCATGGCCAAATGTACCATAAAATCCAGGTAACATATACAACAACCACCATCTCTTCTCTCTTTTTCTCTCTTTATAGAGATTTATACTAACCCCTTTATCTAAATCATCAACAGAAACCCAAGGGGATCTTTTTTTTTTTTTTTTGAACAAGAGGATCATTCAATACCATGAAATAAACTTCATCTGGCTCATTCAACAACCCAAAATATATATATATATATCAACTCCTTTACTTCAGCATAGATGGTCTAAAGGCACACTTTCATTAATAAGAATGTCAATCCATGACCAACTCCAATCCTTAATTCTCCTACTGACTACTACCAATCCCTACAACAATTCACACCAGTTTCACAAACATCCAGCTTACAAAACAAAAGAAAAACACCCATACTATATACAGAAAAACTTTTCCTCTGATCTTGCTACCAAGCCCCATCCACCCCAAACGGGAAAAAAAATTGCAAACAGAAATTCTTTAACTCAACATGAACAGAAAATTTAGAATCCAACAACAATATATCAGCTTCCTTGGTACCTGAAAAATACAAGTAAAAAAAAGGTTCTTATATATATAGAAAGAAGCAGGGGGAACCAGCCCAAACACCTGAATACAAACCCACCTTCTACAAACATATTTCCTCCCTCCAACACTTAAAGAAATAACAGTGAAAGAGGTGGATTTACAGAGAAACAACTAGGAACTTACATATTTTCCTCCCTCCAACACTCGCAGAAATAACAGTGAAAGAGGTGGATTTACAGAGAAACAACTGGGAACTTAACAGCCAAACCCAAAATTTACAAGACCCTTATCTACTATAACTTTGAATAAAATGAGTTATAGCCCTTATGAAACTTACTAAAACATCAGTCATGGAGGAGAATTTCCAAAGTCATCCAAATCCCATCTTCTATATACCTACATATTTTCAAAGAAAAAAAAACTATCTACTAATTCAACATAACAGAATTTCAAGGCCCCTGCTTCTCACCTACTGCTTTCGCAACCTAAACTACTACCATAGGGAGAGGCAGCAGAGGCAAGAATTGGGACAATTTGGTAAATCTAGAGATCAATCTGGGAAGATTTGATCAGACATCAGAACTCCCTTCTGAATGGTAGGTGCTTGAAGGTGGGGTTGTGGAGGCTGAGCTCCCGCCGCCCTCAGCTTCTCTCTTTCTTCCTAGTCCTCCACATGCCTTTGAGGCTACAGTAGTTACAAACTTCACCAAATCGCCAATTATATTAACTTGGATCTGGCCTCTATTTGGAGGAAGTGTGGCCTTTTCTTTCTTCAGAGGCTTGGCGGTTCCGTTTGACATTGCTGTGAGCTGGGTAAGAACAATTGAAGCACCAGAACCTCTGTGAAGAAGCAGAGGACATACAGAGAAAGAATTTATAGATTTTCTGCCTCTATCAAGGAAAATAGAGACTTTCAAAGTCACTGAAGAAGAAGAAGAAAGAATTTCTCATTAGGTATGCAATAAAACAGGTTAAGGACATATTGGTGGGGCATTTATGTTGGTTTTGGAGGGGGCATGGTCGGTTACTTTTACTGGACGAATTCAAACTCAAGATAGAGCTACATGCATCTGAATCTTCTGAATCTCAAACTCACCGTTAAAAATCATCAATCATATCTGCTTTTATTTCTCAGTTCTTATTTATGATAGTTATTTTCTTGCAAAATCAGACACTGGTGAAAATTACGGCATAATTTGGTCCCTTACCCTCGTGATCTTCAGATGCTTCAGTCATGGCAACCACGGTTCGCTCAAAAAGCTAGAACAAATAGAACCCATCTCGATTTGCAGAAAACTTAGAGCTTAATCCTAATTTACCTATTGTTGGTTAATTAGTTCAATTAACTTGCACACGATGACCACAAAATCTTTTATCAATTCCGGCTAAGAGGCGCGACAAACGCTTTTTGAAGATAGTTGGAGCCTTCGTTTGTGCAAGGGATTAAGGCAACTCTATCCACAGGATTCAACCTAGCCAGGAATCGATCCGTTCCTCTACAGATCTGCACTACCTGGTAGGAACTGTACTTAAATCTCATTTTAGGATGCCCACAATCCTTATTCTAGTTAAGGTCTGAGTTATCTTGATTACACAGATTGTATAAACCAGATTAGGCTATCACAAGTGATTGCCAAACAGAATTACTCTCTAGGAGCGATTCTGATACAGTTTCAAAATTGGATCTGTATGGATTCAGTAAACCAGATTCTGAGAATTCTGGAACCAGATCCGAAATGACACACTGTTTAGTAACAGATTGTCTGCGGGCTCTGTTTGGTAACAGTACCCAGAGGTCAATGTATTACTACATTGGCCAAATTCTCCTTTTGTTCTCTGTTTTGATAATCCGGACAGTGCCCTATTTGATTACAAAGCGATATCAATTTACCAGACTATTAGTCAGATCACTTCTCTGTTTGGAGACAGAGAATTAACTGCTCCAAGCGGACTGGTTGATTACGTGATCTGGCTTACTGGGTTGAGTCGCCTTCAACCTTGAGATGAACTTCAGATCTCCAATGGAGTTTTGGAGCTTTTTTCTCTGGTTCGGGCTCTCTCTTTCTGGGCTCAATTTCGCAGAGTTCTGATACGATTTTCAACTTCTGTGTAAAATCCTCCTCTTCATCCTCACCTTATATAGGTGAGGGCTAGGCCTTGAGAGCCACTTGAGCTTCCTAACCAACCCACTCACTGAGTCTCTTGGACTGGTGCTAAAATTGTGTAGATCAGAAGCACTGCAACAATAACTATGGCCCCAGCAAGAGTGAACCTTGTATTGGTCCATAAAATGAGGTTGACCTCTCTGTTCTCCTGATGGATCAAACTCCTTGGACACTGCATAATTGGAATGCTTAGTATTCCAGCTCATGTACTTGCCTGGATTGAACTGTGAGAAGAGGGCCGTCTTTCCTTGCTTCCTAAAGCTTGACCAAGCTTTGTCCCAGTCTGTTGAGAACCTGTCACCTAAGAAATGAGAACGAGAAATGTGAAAGTATTTTCTTTTTCTTTTTGATAGAATTTGAACATGTTAAGGAAGCAAGTTTTTTTTTCTTCCTTCATTTTTGAAGGAAGCAATATCCATGAAAAAGACATGTATACACAACAGAAAGTATAAAACATGGAACCTTGCTGGATATGAAGTTTGAAATGTAATTCCTGATAAGAAAAGAACCAGAAAACTAAAGATATTAAGAATTCATATGTATTATGGTTCTTATTCTTCCTCAAAAGGCAAATATTCTCTGCATTTTCTGTTTGTAAAACCAAAAGTTTGATGGTCAGTCAAAGGGGGCCTTTAAATTGCATAGAGTTTGTCTATAGACCAGGTTGTCAGGTACGCTTAAAGCTTAGAAGTAGGTTGTACAGAGATTATTTTTGTTGGTATGCAAGCTGCTTGCAATTAGATTTCTGCATAAATGAGCTAGCAGTTCTTTGTTTATAAAAAATTATTACTTCAACAGGCCTTTGGTTTTTTTTTTTTTTCTGTTTCTCCGGAAAGGGGATCTACATATATATGTTTTGTCCTCTCATGAAAGACAATATTGGAGTTCATGTGAGCAGTACTTCAATTTTCATGTCAATGCGCACTAATTTGATGAATAAAGACAGATATCTTGTATGTATCAATGTCTTTGTAAACAAATCTGCTAGCTCATAGTCAGCATAAGCAAAAGATGAATCTGTTTTGAGGACATTCTTCTATACTTAAAATGGCAATCCACCTCAATATGTGTGGCAGCGACAGGTAAGATGGGATTTTCAATTTTGATTGTACTGTCGTCAAAACCTGTGTAGAAGAGTTAGATAAGCAACAAAGACTTCAAGGTTTTCAAGGTTGTTAGGAATCCAGACATTTAACAAAACGACCTATGGACATCTCTGAGATATAGTTCATATTTTGCTTCAGCGCAGGACTTAGATATTGCATGTTATTTACTGCACTTCCACAACTACAATTGAAGATGATTTTCTACTTCAATGATGGATTTGAGGCAGGTGTCCTACTTCTTGTACCCCAACTAAATCAAAGACTTCTAATAAAAACTCAAAAAAATTGGCAAACTGTCTAGAGATCAAACAGTCTGACTCGGATATATTAGTATACGCAAACGACTCTAGAGCAGATGAAGAAAGAAGGAATAATGGTTAAACAACCCACTGACATTATTAAGCGACACAAAATACTATTACTGTATGAGGTTATTGTTGATCGAACATAGCCTGAGCCACCTGACTCAGTGTAATACATGGTCAATATAGATAAGCATTGCAGTCAAGGAAACTAAACTTTTAAAAAGCCATCTGTAAAGTTTGAGTTCGAAAGTGAGATCAACCTCGTCATTAGCATAATTCCTCATTTCTAATGGAGCACCCTGTGAGATTCCTCATATCATTATATATATATATATATATATATATATATATGTATTTATACCCTCTTCTACCATATGTCCGAAATGTCCTTACTTTTGCAGCTGTGCTGGTAACCAAATTCACTAGCCTTGTGAAGGTACATTCCCAAATATATAGGGATTCAAAAAATGATTTGAACATAAAGCAATCATTCCCAAAAGCAACGCAAGTGCTCTTTATAATCAAATTCTATATATATGATCCCAAAATGCCTTACCCAATATTTATGGATGAAGTTTAACATTGGATTTAAACATACAACAATCATTCTCAAAAGAAAAGCAAGTGCTCTTTATAATCAAATTCTATATATATGATCCTCAAATGCCTTACCCAACACAGGAGGTTTCCAATTTGCAAAACCCATTGAAGTACCTCAATTATTTAATCTTAAAATGCTCCCTACCCATTAGATTTTTACTCGTCAACAAATTGCCGTTATGTCAAAATTTTTGCCTCAGTAATTTTAAACAGAATTAAACCAAAGAATGTAAGAAATCAAAACCACGGGATAGAGTTAAATCCAAACCCAAAACCATCAGTAAGGAGGCTAACAAAGACCTACCTCCGTTGTTCTTCTTGTTGTTATCATCATTTTGTTGGGATTCCTGAGCATTGCTTCTCGAACATTGGGTTTGAGAGGTGAATAAAAATAAGAACTAAGAAGAATAATAATATTTCTGTCTCCTCGATCACGAACACAAGCTCTGTGCCTCTTGTTCTTCCCAAATGAACTTGAAGATACATGCATCCCAGACTTCAAAATAACATAAGATTTTAATCTGGATTTACGGACATCTCCCCGTCTCTATACTTCAATTGAAAAAAATTCCCTCTGTAGATAATAAAAAATATTAATCCATCTCCCCGTCTCAATACTTGTAAACACTCCGTTTGGACTCAGTAAGATTGCCTGTATTCATCCAATCTCCAGTTCTCTTCACCTCCAAAGGTGCGAGACCTCTTGCTTTCTCCCACTTTTGTTTTTCTGTTAGTTTTATTAGAATATATTGTTATGGACATTGAGAATGCATTTTAGGTCATCCATTATAGAGAAGAATCAGAGGATTCCAATCTAGTTGTTTAGTCACATGTTAGAATTTGCCACTGCTCTAAGTGCTCAAAACAAAATCTCCCCCAGATCCTCCCTGCTACACCGAATTGATATCCACTCTAAGACTAGTGAATGGACACGTGAGCATATTCGAGATGGTGAGGAGAAACAATCTTCAAACACCCGGGAGTTGGGTGCATACTGACCATGATTCTTAAAATAAGCCATCTTCAACAACGGTTGTGAAATCCTGGATATTTATTTTAAGTTTCATTAACGCCCCCTCCTCACCACCACCACATTGTCCTTAATTGATACAAACAAGAGTAGCACTTTTAACTCACCCTTACCATCTACACTAACCTGCCAACAGCAATTGGGCAGGATAACAAAAGAAATACCATCAAAACTTAGCTTCAGAAATCATTCATGAAGTAATTACCATCTCTTAGAGCTCCTCTCCCTCACCAACCCTATACTGATCTCTAGCTATATGCAAATTGTAGCAAGTGAACTTTCACATACCTGATCATATTACTTCAGATAAACCCTCCAAGAGCTTCTTCGATTGGAAAAGCTGACTACTCCACTACTAAATCTGTACTAGTAGGTAGGGGTGTACACAAGCCGGGCTAGCTTGGTTGCTCAACTCGGCCCAATCAAGCAGATTTTTAGGCTCGATCGGGCAGGGCCGGACCAAGTTTTCAAGCTTGAAATAATTTCAAGCCGAACTCGAGCCAAGGCTTGTTTGATTCGGCCCGGCTCGATTCGTCCCGAGCTCGGCTCGGCTTGAATATTTTATTTAAAAAATAATATTTATATATATCATTATTATATATATAAATAATATAAAATAATATTATTTAATTTAATTTTTTTATATAAAAAAAAGTATTCAAGCAGAGCTCGAGCCAAGCTTTATGAATTCGAGCCGAGCTTTGAGCCGATTTTTCAAGCACCATTTCGGGCCGAGCCGAGCTTCGATGCTAGAGTAAACTCTTTCAAGCCGAGCCGAGCAGGGCCAAGCCCGGCTCAGCCTGGCTCGAATACACCCCTACTAGTAGGTGCATGGACAACTCCGCCCAGAAAAGATCATGGGTGGATTAGCTATAGCAAAGACAAGATCCTTGCACTCTTACATGAAGTCATGAACTACTGTGGATGTTCAAAGAGAAGACAATTTTGAGACAGTCGCTCGTGAAGGAATGCATTCTCTACTGATTGGGAATGATATTTCGTTGGTTTAAACTTTAAACTCCAAAAAGTAGATGTTGCAAGATTGGAAATAATGTGATAGATTAGGTTCCAAAAGTGAAATATAAAGTTAGCTTATACATCAGAATTCAGAATGAGGAACATAATAACATGAAACTTTTGATTTGTTCACTACGAAAAACCAGTACAAGCCAAATTTTGGTACCTGAAGTACTTAAACACATTGCAGTAACTCAATAACATATCCAAAACTGACTTCAATCTTCATCTTCCTCTTCGGAGCTTCCAACATCGCTACTATAATCGCTACTGTACTCCTCCTGATCCGGGTTAATATCAAGCTGCACAAACCGAACTTGTATTGGCTCGGGCGCCCTGGGAGGCACTTGAGCGGCAACAGGTCGTGGTTGTTGCTCCTCGCCCCTACTAGGAATAGCAATAGAATCCATTGGGGGCAACGGCACCGGGTCCCCAGGCTTCCATCCAGGAGGGGGCACCATTGCTAAATCTTTCGGCAATTCCACCGGCATCCCAGGTCGCCATCCCGATGGGGGAATGAGACCCTGAATTGCAGCCAAATCGGCAAGTGGGTTTGCCTCTGCCGGTTGTGCAGCAGGCACCTCAATCAAAGTCTCAACAATCTTCTCCTTACTTTCTACAGTCTTAGGTAACCCAACATCCAGATCAGCGAAATTGTAGAGCAGCGAAGCTCGCATCTGCTCTTCCTGCGGAGCAGGTGGGAGGGATCCACGGAGAGGAGCCTACCCGGCCCCGAATTCCGGCGACGCAAATGTCGTGTAACTAATCCGGTGCGCATATGATAAAATATCCGATAAATTAAGCTGAGACGCAACAGTAGTAGTAGTAGTAGTGGACGAGGAATCATCGGAATTACCTTCATATTTGGAATGCTTGGGTCGGTGATAATCGGAGTAATCATCGACGAGGAGATCAAGAACACGCTCGGCTTCTTTGAGCTTGTTAGCAAAGGCAAGAATGGAAGAATCCTTGGAGCGGATTTCTCGAGTGATCTTCTGTTTAGCTTCTTGAAGATCGAGAATTTCTTGGAGTTCGGCTACAGCTTCGAAGAGCTGGGTTTGAAGGGATGTGAAAAGGGAGAGGATTTCTTTGGTGGAAGAAGGAGAGGATTCGAGTGGGGTTGGGGTTAGGGTTTGGGAAGGGAGAAAGTTTGGGAGAGAGCCACGAAAGGAAGCAAGCCAGAGAGATCGATGGGGAGAGACTTCGAAGAGTCTGGTGGCGAGAGAGGCCATTTGGAGGAGGAGAGATTGGGCTCTAGAGAGAGGAGGGAGGAGAGAGAGTAGGGTTGAGGAGGTCGTTAATGGAGTCTGCTGTTGTTGATGGTGGTGATGGTGAGGGTTTTGGGAAGAGAGTTTGGGAGTTGTAGGGTTTGGGAGAGATTTGGTTTTCTATTCTTCAACTAAACCCTAATAATTGGCTACCCCTAGGGTCACTAGCCCTAGGGTTTAGTTGAAGAAGAAGAAGAGAGAAAATGCTGCAAAATCTCCAACCCCAACTTCTGGCATCACCAGCCAGATTAGGGCTCACAAACCCTTTTCTATTCTTCAACTAAACCCTAATAATTGGCTACCCCTAGGGTCACTAGCCCTAAGGTTTAGTTGAAGAAGAAGAAGAAGAAGAAGAAGAAGAGAGAAAATGCTGCAAAATCTCCAACCCCAACTTCTGGCATCACCAGCCAGATTAGGGCTCACAAACCCTAATTCATTGGTTTTCTATTCTTCAACTAAACCCTAATAATTGGCTACCCCTAGGGTCACTAGCCCTAGGGTTTAGTTGAAGAAGAAGAAGAAGAAGAGAGAAAATGCTGCAAAATCTCCAACCCCAACTTCTGGCATCACCAGCCAGATTAGGGCTCACAAACCCTAATTCATTGGTTTTCTATTCTTCAACTAAACCCTAATAATTGGCTACCCCTAGGTCACTAGCCCTAGGGTTTAGTTGAAGAAGAAGAAGAAGAAGAAGAGAGAAAAGGGTTTGTGAGCCCTAATCTGGCTGATGATGCCAGAAGTTGGGGTTGGAGATTTTGCAGCATTTTCTCTCTTCTTCTTCTTCTTCTTCTTCAACTAAACCCTAGGGCTAGTGACCCTAGGGGTAGCCAATTATTAGGGTTTAGTTGAAGAATAGAAAAGGGTTTGTGAGCCCTAATCTGGCTGGTGATGCCAGAAGTTGGGGTTGGAGATTTTGCAGCATTTTCTCTCTTCTTCTTCTTCTTCTTCTTCAACTAAACCCTAGGGCTAGTGACCTTAGGGGTAGCCAATTATTAGGGTTTAGTTGAAGAATAGAAAACCAAATCTCTCCCAAACCCTACAACTCCCAAACTCTCTTCCCAAAACCCTCACCATCACCACCATCAACAACAGCAGACTCCATTAACGACCTCCTCAACCCTACTCTCTCTCCTCCCTCCTCTCTCTAGAGCCCAATCTCTCCTCCTCCAAATGGCCTCTCTCGCCACCAGACTCTTCGAAGTCTCTCCCCATCGATCTCTCTGGCTTGCTTCCTTTCGTGGCTCTCTCCCAAACTTTCTCCCTTCCCAAACCCTAACCCCAACCCCACTCGAATCCTCTCCTTCTTCCACCAAAGAAATCCTCTCCCTTTTCACATCCCTTCAAACCCAGCTCTTCGAAGCTGTAGCCGAACTCCAAGAAATTCTCGATCTTCAAGACGCTAAACAGAAGATCACTCGAGAAATCCGCTCCAAGGATTCTTCCATTCTTGCCTTTGCTAACAAGCTCAAAGAAGCCGAGCGTGTTCTTGATCTCCTCGTCGATGATTACTCCGATTATCACCGACCCAAGCGTTCCAAATATGAAGGTAATTCCGATGATTCCTCGTCGTCTACTACTACTACTACTGTTGCGTCTCAGCTTAATTTATCGGATATTTTATCATATGCGCACCGGATTAGTTACACGACATTTGCACCGCCGGAATTCGGGGCCGGGCAGGCTCCTCTCCGTGGATCCCTCCCACCTGCTCAGTCAGGGTTTAGACCTTTCCAACCGGATCAACCTAGGGTTGAGATTTCTGCCCCAAACTTTACCTTTATCAACCCTCTTCATGATCAGCCGGGTGAGGATGGTGATTTTGACTACACCCGATTTGATGGAAAAATTGGTGAGGCTGTGCACTGCGACCATCACAATCCAAAAATGTCACAAGATTCTGAGTTATTGGTGTCTCTCAAGAACCAACAAGAAGAAATTCGTCAGCTGAAAGAGATGATGAAAAAAATGCAAGGGGCATCATCCTCCTCTACAGGGATAACTCTGGATGACCTACTCTTCTCCTCTGGGTACTTTGGTTCCCTCAGATTTTCGAGTTCCAGAATTCACCAAATATGGGGGCAAAGGGTGTCCGAAAGAGCATCTACAGTTGTATGTAGGGGATATGATGGCTTACAGAGATAAACCACAATATCTTATTCAATATTTCCAGAAAATTCTGAAAGATGCCGCTCTAAGGTGGTGGCTTTCAATTGACAAGAAGCGGATTACTAGTTGGCAGGATGTGATCGATCTCTTCATAGATCAGTTTTCTTTTAACTTGGAGGTGCTCTCTCAAAAGAGTGATCTCGAGCAACTGTCTCAAAGGAATAATGAATCATTCATTGAGTATGCCGCTAGATGGAGAGAAATGGCGTCAAGACTATCAGTGCAGTTATCAAAGGAAGAAATGGATTCTACCTTTTTGGGAACCTTAAAGCAACCATATTCAACACTGATGATAACTCTACCGGCCACTGATTTCAAGGTAATTGTCGAGACAGGGGCAAGAATTGAAACAGCTGTTAAAAATGGTACTATACATGCCAGTCTTAGCCATGCATCTCCAAGGCCAAGTGCCCCAACTAACAATAGAAATAATGGCCAAAGAGATACAAGAAAAAGAGAAGTTAATTGGATTGCACCTAATGCACCCTTAATGTTGCCTGCTCCACCGATTCGACAACCTCCTCAACCTCAAAACCCTCAGCCAGTAAGGCAAAATCAGTATCAACAGGCGCGTCAGCCAGTGAGAAACCCTCAGAGAAATTTCACTCCCTTACCTTACTCTTTAAGCCAACTTCTGACTTTCCTCCTCAAGCAAAATCTTGTAACTTTAAAGGGGCCGACTCCTCTCATCCCAGTTGATAAGCAAAATCGAAATTATCATGCAGATCATTATTGTGCATATCATCGAGGCCCAGGTCATGCCACAGATGTATGTTACACTCTTAGACATGATATTCAAGATCTCTTAGAGCAAGGCAAAGTTGAATTTGCACCTGGAAATACTAGCATCATTCAAGCTCCTCTTCCCCCACATCAAGGGTAGATTAATTTTCTAAGCAGGGACAGGTCTGATGTTAGTATGGTAGAGATTTATGGGCTGTCAGAGACAGATGATGCTATCTGTCCTTCGTACCGAGTCCCTGTTCGAATCCCATATCTTCAATCTTTGTCATCTCTCGAATCCCCCATTATTCAACCCATCCGAATACCCCACATGACGCCAGTCCACTCATCTACTATTCAATCCATTCAGCGCCCTATACAAATCCATTTTATTCCTGTTGAAGAAGAGATGATTATTTATACCATCCCTTGCCCTGTTGATTGGCCTACAACCCCAATTATATCATCTCCACGACCTCTTGGTAAAGGTCCAGTCCAAATTCCATACATTCCAACACCAATCCATCCCCTCAATCGTTTACCGGCCCCTCCATCTCTCATTATAGACAATGAAAACATCACAGCAATAACCAGGTCAGGAAGAGTTTACCAGCAACCAGAAGTCGAGCTGCCTAAGTCCAAGGGCAAAGAGCAATGTCTGAGTCCTGAGCAACAAAAAGAGGAAGATGCGGTATTGTTGATTGTTATTACCAACCTGCCTTGAACGTGTAGCACAATTCTAATTTTTTTCCAGACTCTCTCACGATGGAGGTCGAATCACAACTAACCCCTATTAACCATGGTTAAGACTCACTAACTCCTAGGATTTAATAATTTAACCTTGATTTTTGGAAATTATTTTTCAAAAAAATTTAACCCTAAGGTTAATTTTTTAAAAATATTTCTTTCTAAAAAAAACGATTAGATCGTTGAACCCTAAGGGTTAGAGAATCTTAACCACGGTAAAGAGGGGTTAAAAAGGGCACGTGTTGATTTGTGGGTGCGATTGAACTCTCCTTAAGTTCAATCACGATTCGTTGTGATTCCATTTCCAAACAAACAAGTGCAACACATGGCGTTGCTGCATCAGGAACCACGAGTTTACTGTAAGGGGCACATTTGGTTTAATTAATGGTATTCGGGTTTGGAATAAAATTTTGACAACTAAGATTGTGAGTCATTTCATCCATACATTTTGTACATGGAAAATAAACACCTCCTTGGTTGGTGACGCGAGGAGGGGCATCCCAATTCCCATTTTCTTGCCATGTGTTCCCCTTCTAACCCCATTTAACAGTGGTTAAGATTCATCTGGCCTTAGGGTTCACCCATCGACCCTTGGTTTTTAGAAAAATAAAATAAAATAACTAAAGGGTTGAAAAAAGTTAACCCAAGTTAATGGGAGTTGAAGGGTCGGCTATGTGAGAGCGAGGAGGAATAGTCTCCTCCTCAACCGAAGAGGGGACTATTGCTCTTTGTATATATTACAATTATTGTTTCTCATTGTTTATAAGAATAGTAGTCCTCTTGCTCCTTGGCTATGTCATATTAAATAATAGGAGAAAATACATTTACACCCCTTAGGTTTGACAAAAATACACATAGACCCCCTCAGGTTTCAGAAAATACATTAGGTATCCTTACTTTTCAAAATATTAACACTTTCATCCCTTCCATCAGTTGACCGTTAGTCAACTGACAGAATAAAATGGAATGAACTACCAAAAACGCTCTCTCTAAAGTTGTTATTCTCTAAAGTTGTTATTTTCCACTTTTCTTCTATATGAAATAGTCCCCTCATTTTTAAATAAAGTCAAATCCTCTAGGGATCGCCACTTGTCCTTTTTGACACCCCTTGAGGTGACCACGTGTCCTTTTTGACACCCCTTAAATGGGGTTAGATTCACCCACCCCTAGGGTTCACCCGCCCATCTTTGGTTTTTTTTTCTAAATATTAATTCTTTTTTAAAAATTTAAAAATTGTTTTAAAACTTTTTTAATATTAAAATATTTTAAAAAATAATTAATATTTAAAAAAAAAAAAAAAACCAAGGATGGGCTAGTGACCCTAGGGGTAGCCACGTGTCCTTTTTGACACCCCTTGAAGTAGTCACATACTCACGTGTCCCTTTTGACACCCATTAACTGTGGTTAAGATTTATCCACCCTAGGGTTCCCTCACCCATCCTGATTTTTTTTTATATTAATTCTTTTTTAAAATATTAATTATTTTTTAAAATTTTAAAAATTGTTTTAAAGGCCTTTTAATACTAAAATATTTTTTAAAAAAGAATTAATATTTAAAAAAAAAAACAAGGATGGGCGGGTGAACCTTGAGGTGGCCACATGTCCTTTTTGACACCCTTTGAGGTAGCCACGTGTCCTTTTTGACACTCCTTAAATGGGATTAGATTCACCCACCCCTAGGGTTCACCTGCTCATCCTTGGTTTTTTTTTTAATATTAATTACTTTTTAAAATATTTTAATATTAAAAAAAACCTTAAAAACAGTCTTTTTTATTTAAAAATAATAATTAATATTTAGAAAGGAAAAAAAACCAATAATGGATAGGTGAACCCTAGGGGTGGGTAAATCTAACCCCATTTAAGATGTGTCAAAAAGGGCATATGGCCACCTCAAGAGATGTCAAAAAGGACACATGGCCACTTCAAGGGATGTCAAAAAGGATACATGGCCACCCCTAGAGGATTTGGCTTCATTTTAAAATGAGGAACAATTTCGTATATGAGAAAAGTGAAAAATGACAACTTTAATAGATGATATTTTTGGTAGTTCATACCACTTTATCACATGACATCACCATTCTGTTAGTTGATTTACAGTCAACTAATGGAAGGGTTGTAAATGTCAATATTTTGAAAAGTAGGGGTGAATAGTGTATTTTCTGAAACCTAAGGAGGTCTATATGTATTTTCATCAAACCTCAGGGGGTGTAAATGTATTTTCTCCTAAATAATATAATATAAATTTTTTTTGAAAAGTTCAGGGAGTAGTTGACCCCTTGTGCAACAACTATGCATAGGGGGGTAAACGGATGCAAATATTATCCGTATTCGATTCGTATCTAAATCTGTTTAATTGGATAATTATCCGAATAGGTATCCGATAGAGCGGATTCGAATAGTGATTTTACTATCCGTTTATAATTAGATACTGGTGTATCTGATTCAATAAATATCCGGCCGATTATATAATATATTTTAAGTTTATAAATTAAAATAATCATAGAATATATTCTTTTATATAATTTAATACTTTAAATTGTTATTTTTAATATAAATAGAGATAAAATAATAATTTATTATTTTTTAAATAAAATATATAAATTTTTTTACATTAAAATTTTTTAATTTTTCTTTTAAAAAGTAATCGGATAATTTGAAATTTTTTAATCAGAATCAAATACGGATATCATATTTCACTATCCGCCGGATATTTATTCGGGTTCGGATATATAATGGGATTCGAATTCGGATACACTACTATCCGCTCTGAATCCACTCTGTTGATAGCTCTAACTACGCCCAATTAAATAATTAAACAAATATTTAAAAAGATATTTTTTTTTGTAAATTCAATGGGATAGCTGGCCCATTCCTAATCCTCTACCGTTATAACAAAACTCTTTGGAGTCCTATTACAACATAAGCCTTTTAACTCTAGTTAGCAACGTTAAACTTTAGAGTTAATTTTTTTTTTCTTCAAGAAACCAAGGTTAGGTGATTGAACCCTAAGGGTTAATGAATCTTAATCACAATCAAGAGGTATTAAAATAGACATGTGTTGACCTGTGGGTTGTAATTGAGGAGTTCGATTATAACTTATAACTGTAGAGGACTCTAAATCATTAGTAAACTATATTTTAAATAAATCAAAAGTTGAGGGCCATCCTGAGATCAATTCATAGCCAATCGTGATTGAACTCAATCACACTCACAAGACAACACATGTCCCTTTTAATCCCTATGAATTATGGTTAATATTTACTAACCCTTTGGGTTCAACAATATAACCTTAGTTTTTATAATAAAAAAATATTAAACTCTAGTTAAGGATTTTTAACCCTTAAGGTTAATTTTTTTAATAGATATTCTTTTAAAAAAACTAAATTTATATTGTTGAATCTCAAAGGTTAGTGAATCTTAACCATAATTAATAGGGGTTAAAAAGGGCACGTGTTTGGCATGTGGGTGCGATTGAACTCTTCCAAAGTTCAATTGCAATTGGTTGGGATTAGATCTCCATCCACCTTCATGCCCATGCTATGCCACACTCTCTCTCTCTCTCTCTATATATATATATATATATGAATTCATTTTATTTTCAAAAGTTTAGGAGGGCACGTGCCTCAACCCCTACTTGGCTCCCCCTGCGTTATTGTCCTTCAATTGGTTAAAAGAAACAAAATTTTCAAGAACAATGCTAGGTCCACTTTTTTTCTTATCAAATTTTTTTCTTTTGTGAACAAAACCAAAATTTTTTTTATATGGCTCTCAAAACAACTGTTATATTTATATTTTTATTTTATTGTTAAAAAAATAAAAGTGGATGCCAAGAAAAGTAAACGCACATTCCCCAATTCTCAAAAGAAAAAATTGAAGGTTAATACCAGTTCTCAAGATAACAGGACAAGTAGTAGCACTCGCTACCACCATGAGAGCTTAAAAATGTGACTAAGGCTAGCATTTCTCAAGAGATCATATCAGAGCCAATTGCGGTTGAATTCAATGAGTTCAATCAAATTCGCAGGAGTGTACAAAGGGACACCAATCCTCCATTAGTTAGGCCCTTTTGAAGTGATTGTGTGGACTTATCTTTATGACACCTTAGTGATTACCGTAGGTCTAGTTGTGTGTTTGGAGTGTGTTAACCACTGTTTTCATAACCAGACATGGCATCGAACTGGTAGAGTGATCAGATCCCGGTTCGACCAGTTCAACCGTGTACTTTTTGCTAAAAAAAAAAATTTTCATTTATTCCTAATTTTTTCAGGTTTTGACTGGTTCCGACTGGTTTTGGCCGGTTCTCAAATAGTTCTGGTTTTGAGGATTTTGAGAACTGGCCCGGAACCACTGGTACGACTGGCCGGTCCGGTCGGTTCTAACACGAGTGTTAACTGATACCTTCAACAAAAAAACAGAAAAAGAAAAGAAAAGCCAAATCTGAACTCATACGGTCAAACCACATGCACAAAATCTCCAATGCTCCTACGGAAATGCATGGTGGATGGCAAGTTTAAACAGGTTGAAAGGTCGGGTCGGGTCGGGTCCTAAACTAGCAGACGCCCGCTATCTCCTCTGTAGCTACCTATCAACAAGATTAGATCATCATGACCACCCAATCTACAGAGTTTCTGTCTTACATTTTTGCCCGATGGAGAAGAATCTGGTAGATCATGTGGGTTTTCACGAGCAAGGGGGGTGTTTGGTGACAAACTTTGTGCTGCCTGCCAAAAGACTATTCCGTGTTGGTTTTTACGAGCGCCAAGTGAGTAGCAAACACCCTCTAATTCTGCATTCTAATATATGAAACCTTACATTACCATAGCAGTGTTGAGGAAATTAGAAATTTCCACATTTGGGTTGTCCTAGTCTTTAGGAGTGTCAGTAAGTTTGTTTCTGTTTACCTAGTCAATAGGAGTTTGTTTTGAACATTGGATAGTTGCCTATTTTCATGTTGCTTTCAGTTATGTATTAGCCTATTTAAAGGTTGTTTGTTTAATCAATGAATTGTAGAAAAAGTTTATCCTCTGCTTTCTCTATATCCTCTACTTCCTACTGTTATTGAGTAAAAACAAAAAAAACTTCAATCAGTTTTTGTTTATAACAGTGGTATCAGAGCCAGGTTTCAAAAAAAAAATAAAAAAAGTGCAATTTGATGGCTTCTGAAAGTTTTGTACAGCCAGCCATTCCACGCTTTGATGGTCACTATGACCATTGGAGCATGCTCATGGAGAACTTCTTGAGGTCCAAAGAATATTGGACGGTTGTTGTTTCTGGAGTAGCAGAACCAGCAGAAGGTGCTGTGCAGACAGATGCACAAAAGACGGAGCTTGAAGGGATGAAGTTGAAGGATCTTAAAGCAAAGAATTATCTCTTCCAAGCTATTGATCGCTCAATCTTGGAAACCATTCTCTGCAAGGACACTGCTAAGCATATTTGAGATTCCATGAAGAAGAAGTACCAAGGTACAACAAGGGCTAAGAGGCAGTACCTTCAAGCACTTCGTTCGGAGTTCGAAATGCTTCGAATGAAATCAGGAGAGTCAGTTACAAACTATCTTTCAAGAACGATGGCAATCGTTAACAAGATGCGGATCCATGGTGACAAGACAGATGATGTTACCATTGTTGAGAAGATTCTTCGATCCTTCACACCAAAATTTAATTTTGTTGTCTGTTCTATAGAAGAAGCTAATGATGTTGGTGAACTTTCAATTGATGAATTACAAAGTTCTTTGTTGGTTCATGAGCAAAAAATTAACCAGCAAGACAAAGAAGAACAAGCATTGAAGGCCTTATCAGAAAATCACTCTACCCTCAGTAGAGCTGATAGAGGACGAGGAAGAGGCAGAGGTCGAGGTAGAGGAGGCAGAAACAACAATGATCGTGGGAACCAACAACAAAATCATCATCGTCAAGAGAGTCAATTTCAAGGAAGAGGCAGAAGACGTGGAGGCCCCCACTCAACAACTTAATAGATCAAAGTTAGCAGACGAGTCCAATGTTGAGTGTTACAGATGTCATCGGTATGGCCACTATAAATCAGAATGTCAAATTGATTTGAATAAACAAAGTGGAGATCAAACCAACTTTGCAGAAAAGGGAGAAGATGTGTCTCTTTTGATGGTGTGTCACATGAAGGAAGAAACTCAACAAAACATGTGGTATTTAGACACTGGCTACAGCAACCACATGTGTGGAAAGAAGGAGGCATTTTCTGACTTGGATGAATCCTTTCGCAGCTCTGTTAAGTTTGGTGACAACTCTACAATTTCTGTTATGGGAAAAGGAAAGGTAACAATCCAAACCAAATGAAATTTCACCC
The DNA here is from genome assembly GCA_015143295.1 of Tetracentron sinense. Lineage (NCBI taxonomy): Eukaryota > Viridiplantae > Streptophyta > Magnoliopsida > Trochodendrales > Trochodendraceae > Tetracentron > Tetracentron sinense. The sequence continues at coordinate 28,098 of JABCRI010000837.1, forward strand.
ACACTATCGCTAATGTTCTTTTTGTGCCAGATTTAAAGACCAACTTGCTTAGTGTGGGTCAGTTACAAGAAAAAGGATATGAGATTTTTATTAAAGATGGAGTATGTCCGATTCAAGACACAAAGTTGGGCTTTATTGCTCAAGTTAACATGACGGCGAATCGTATGTTCCCACTTTATCTCCACAACACAGCTCATTCGTGCTTCTCAGCAAAATTAAAAGATGAGGCATGGCTATGGCACTTTCGCTATGGACATCTGAATTTTGGCGGATTGAAAACACTACAACAAAAGAACATGGTGACAGGGCTTCCTCAAATTACAGCTTCTTCTCAAGTTTATGAAGAATGTGTTGTTAGCAAACAACACCGCAATCAATTCCCACAAGGAAAATCTTGGAGAGCAAAGAAAGCATTGGAGCTTGTTCATTCCGACATTTGTGGGCCAATAACACCACATTCTAATGGAGGTAAAAGATATATAATTACCTTCATTGATGATTATAGTCGTAAGATATGGGTTTATTTTTTGCAAGAAAAATCTGAAGCCTTTGTAGCTTTTAAAAGCTATAAAGCGCTTGTTGAGAAAGAGGTTGGCAATCCAATAAAAGTTCTTCGCACGGATCGTGGTGGAGAATACAACTCACATAAATTTGCAAATTTTTGTAAGAACCTTGGAATCAAGAGACAACTTACAGCAGCTTATACACCCCAACAGAATGGTGTATGCGAGAGGAAGAACCGCACTATTTTGAATATGGTGCAAAGCCTTTTGACAACAAGTGGCATTCCAAAAAGTTTCTGGCCTGAAGCAGTTAATTGGAGCATTCATATATTGAACAGAAGTCCCACACTTGCTGTTCAAAATATGACACCAGAAGAAGCATGGAGTGGAAGGAAACTACTGTAGATCATTTCCGGATTTTTGGGTGTATTGCCTATGCCCATATTCCAGATGAGAAGAGAAGGAAGCTAGATAACAAGGGAGAAAAATGCATTTTTCTTGGTGTTAGTGATAAGTCAAAAGCTTATAAACTATACAATCCTAGCACCATGAAAATTGTCGTCAGCCGTGATGTGGTATTTGATGAAAAAGGCACCTGGACATGGAATCAAAATGGTGTTAAAGAAAATATTCCAGCAGATTTTGATGATGAGGAGAAAGGGCAGCAACCTATGGAGAATGAGCAAGAAGAGGAAGTCACTCAAAGTGTTCCAATAGCTGATCAAAGCCCACTTGCATCTGAATCACAAAGGCCTCAACGAGTTCAAAGAAGACCAGCATGGATGACTAATTATGAGGTAACTGGAGTTGACCAAGGTGATGACCCACTTACACATTTTGCTCTGTTTTCAGATTGTGATCCTACCATTTTTGAAGTGGCTGTCAAAGAACCAAAATGGAGAAAGGCTATGAATGCTGAAATTACAGCCATTGAAAGAAATGATACATGGGAGCTATGTGATCTTCCAAAAGGGCAGAAGACAATTGGTGTAAAGTGGGTTTACAAGACAAAGCTGAAGGAGAATGGTGAGGTTGACAAGCACAAGGCACGCTTGGTAGCTAAGGGCTACAAGCAGGAGTTTGGTGTTGATTATAAAGAAGTCTTTGCTCCGGTTGCAAGGCATGACACAATCAGATTGGTGATTGCGGTGGCAGCACAAAACTCATGGCCTATTTTCCAGTTGGACGTGAAATCAGCATTCCTCCATGGAGATTTGAAAGAAGAGGTATTTATCGATGAACCTCCTGGTTATGTAAATCTTGGCAATGAGCATAAAGTGTATAAGTTAAAAAAAGCTCTATATGGATTAAAACAAGCTCCACGGGCTTGGTATAATCGTATAGAAACTTATTTTTTAAAGGAAGGATTTCAAAAATGTCCTTATGAACACACACTTTTTATAAAGATTGAAGATGGGGGAAAGATGCTCATTGTTTGCTTATATGTAGATGATTTAATCTACACTGGAAATAATACAGCCATATTTGAAAGTTTTAAGAAATCTATGATGGCTGAATTTGAGATGTCTGATCTTGGCATGATGCATTATTTTCTTGGCATTGAAGTGGTGCAGTCTTCTACTGGAATTTTTATTTCTCAAAAGAAGTATGTGCAAGAAATTTTGGACAGGTTTCAGATGAAGGATTGTAATCCTGTAAATACTCCATCTGAGTTTGGTATGAAGCTAAACAAAGATAATGGAGGAAAGAAGGTTGACAACACTCTTTACAAACAAATAGTGGGGAGTTTAATGTATTTGACAACAACAAGACCTGATATAATGCATGTTGTAAGTGTGATTAGCAGGTACATGGAATGTCCTACAGAGATTCATCTCTTGGCTGCAAAAAGAATTTTCCGTTACTTACAAGGTACTAAGGAGTTTGGACTGTTCTAAAAGAATGGAGAAAAGTCAGATCTGTTTGGGTTTACAGATAGTGATTATGCAGGAGATTCAGATGATCGAAAAAGCACATCTGGGTATGTTTACATGATGGGGACAGGAGCTGTTTCATGGTCATCAAAGAAGCAACCTATTGTCACATTATCATCCACTGAAGCTGAACTTGTTGCTGCAACAGCTTGTGCTTGTCAAGCTGTTTGGCTAAAGAAAATTCTTAAAGAGCTGCATTTCAAAGAGGATGGACTTAATCAGATTTATTGTGACAACAGTTCAGCAATAAAGCTTTCAAAAAATCCAGTCTTACATGGTCGAAGCAAACATATAGATGTGAAGTATCATTTCTTGAGGGATCTCACCAATGATGGAGTCATTAATCTTATTTACTGCAAAAGTGAAGACCAGATCGCTGATATTCTAACCAAGCCTCTCAAGTTTCCTGCATTTCAGAAGCTCAGGAAGCTACTTGGTGTTTGCACTTCAAATGATTTAATTTGAGGGATGGCGCTTCAAAGTTTGACTCTTATTAAACTGAATGTAATGTTTGGAACATCAGTTTAAGGGAGGGATTGTTGAGGAAATTAGAAATTTCCACATTTGGGTTATCCTAGTCTTTAGGAGTGTCAGGAAGTTTGTTTCTGTTTACCTAATCAATAGGAGTTTGTTTTGAACGTTGGATAGTTGCCTATTTTCATGTTGCTTTTAGTTATGTATTAGCCTATTTATAGGTTGTTTGTTTAATCAATGAATTGTAGAAAAAGTTTATCCTCTGCTTTCTCTATATCCTCTGCTTCCTACTTGTATTGAGTAAAAACAAAAAAACACTTCAATCAGTTTTTGTTTATAACAAGCAGCACTGCTTAGCAAAACTGTTCACATAATTGATATTTACATTAACTTCAAAGAAAATAACACTTGCCTGCTAATAAAATACGACCGGACAATCCTTGCAATATACAAATGGTTGTCCCGGATAATGACCAAATCAATACAATATTAACAGACATTTTCATTACCGACACCTGGCTGGACATTTCCCCGAAAAGCCAAGAGAAATTCCATCCATTCAGTGATCCTACGTAACTCTCCTGACTCTGGCTGCATTATTCCAGACTTCAGAATTCAAAACGGGTCTCGGATGATAACCGTCAGACACTTTACACTCTTATGCCTGATAAAGAAAATATAAAAAGTACAATTAATATATATATATATATATTGGTTAATTAACTATAAATTAGAAAACATAGTAACTGAGATAGGAATTTCAACAGATTCCTAAAAATTACTGCCTAGTGTAAAATAGAAATAAAAGAGAGATGATATAGATTATAGAAAAACATACACTGATACAAGTCAGAAAATGGTAAGAAGTTCAACATGACTGATCATTGTTCTGGTGCTTAGTAACACTTCCTGCAGCACCCTCCCCTGTTTTTCTGTTGATTTCAAATGATGATAGAACCTTCCCCTTTAACAACCAATTAAATCAACATCATTACTGATAAAAGAAACCAATGACTATCATCAACTAATCAAGGCCAAACGAAATCATTTACAGGTTTCATGCATGCTCGGATACACCTAAAAAAATGAGAATGTTCACACGCCCATTCTCTGGAATTTTTCGTAATCCGGGTTTTCTTTGTTTGTCTCCAGTTTTTATTGGGAAACTCTCGACAAAAAACTGATATATATATATATATATATGTGTGTGTGTGTGTGTGTAAGGAATTGGGAGACGCATGAAAAAGAACACATGTTTACACACCCCAAATAATGAGAAGACATCAATCTTTTCATGGAAGTCTCGCAGTAGTGTTGCTGGATCTATAGGAAAAAATACTAAATAAATAAATCAATCAATTTCTTCTTACAGGATATATAGAGCTACTCTGAAGAAGTTAAATTTGTAGACACTCTTGAAAATGTAACAAGCTGTGTGAGATTCCACGATATACCGGAGATGCTTGTAGACAATCATGAGGTCTTGGAGCCAAAAAAATCCCGAACGGAAACAGGTATTTTCATTTTCTTTTCACATCCATAAGTTAAGGTAGAGCAACCTTGCCAAGAGCTTATATACTAAACATACTAACATTTCCAATTTCATTGACTGGATATAAAGGTGAACGCGTGAACAGCCCCATATCTAAAGGGAAGTAAGCAGTGACATTCAGTTGGGTTGCTATCTTCCCTTGTAATGCACTTAAATAGCGATGTTCCGTTAGAACATAGAATATTATTATGGAATGCAATCACAGTCAAATTTGTATGATGTGGCTGTGACTTGACTTGGAAAAATTATACTTAAGGTTCGGTCTTTTTTTTTTTGCACTTCAGAAGCACATTCCTTCTATTTAGAGCTTGTTCCCACACCTGTACAGGAGTCCACATTCTGGGACCTAGACCATGTCAGATTTATACTCTCTTCTTTGAGTCACCTTCCTTGCTCACCAAGTTTCTCCTCCCGAACTAACGGACTCAATCTTGTATTCATAAATCGTGTTCCTTTCACAACTTAGTGGCCCTTAAATTCATAAGTTGGCCCCATGATTCAAGAATATATCTAAAAAGTAAAGGACTCCTGAATGGGGGACCAATATTTCCAGAACTTACACCTTTTTGAGCCAACTCAATTCTGTAGATCTGCAAATTTCTCAAAGTGATGTCTAACTTAGCTTCATTTTTTATACATAGATGTGCTATGCACCATCTTATAAGTACCTGTTGTTAGACATGTATTCCCACCAAAGCCATATTTACTTATTTATCTGCTTTTTACATTTAATAAAGTTGTTATTTATTGCACATTCATTGTTTATGGGTATTTATGTTAATGCCTCATATGATAAGAGTACGAGGTTCCTTAGGTAACATTGTAGGAAAACCATGCAAAAGGTTGTGAACTCAAGGCAATAAGTTATGGTTTTCCAGTTCAATGTAGACTTAAAATGTTCTAAGCTATGGTTATAGATTGGATGTCATACTCTTTTACAACTTACACATGGATAGTACTAATGTAACTTCATCGTAGAGAATGTTGACTTCTCAGCTAACATGTGGGTATATATAACCAGTACATGTACTGAACTAGATCGCTTAGTGGAAACCCTATGGATTGATCAATCTCAAATTAAAGGAAAAAATTCATTCCTACATAATCAGTCCTTAGACCTGAGAGATTAACATCTTCTCTTGCATTGTCTGTATGACTTTGATGTTTTCAGACGTTGATATCCAATTGCAGGTTAAAAACGAGCACCTTGGGTCAAGTGCATGATATTTGAAGGAGTGTGCAAATGCTTGATAAAGAATCTATCGCTACTATTTAAAGGAGAGGAATATTAAAGATGATGTTATATTAATTCGGACTCAAAGAAACCCACGTCCATGTAGTATTTTGGTAAAAGAGTTTTATCAAAAATTATATTTTTTGATTTTCGAAATATGTATTTATTATTTGTTTCTTTACAAAGAGTTTTTTCCAAAGAGTTTGGGCGTCTGGATTGAATAAGAACATCATGGATAAGTCAAATATAAGTCAGGGACTTGATAGTGATTTTAAGTCCATTCCTTAAGGCTTATATGTAATATTATATGATGGAAGGATTAATAGTGATGTAACATGTAGAACATGCCCTCACATGTAATTCTCTATTCTTGAGGGTTGGATCATAATGTGATGATTACTATTAACGATTTGTGGAAATCAAGGGGTATTGATAAAATTCACTAACCCTAATAAAATTATGGAAAAGTGTTTCCAACACAAATACGTACAACCCCTCTTCTCTCCTCTCTGACTCTCTCTCCTCTCCTCTCCATACGTGATCTCCCTCCCCCATCTATCCCTCATGCCCTCTTCTCTCTCCCTTTGGCTGTGAGCCTATTCTTGGGTTTTGGGTTTGGATCTTGGTGGTTGGCTTGGAGATTACAAGAAGGTTAGGCCTTGTTTGAAGATCTAAGGTGGTGCATCTCTTGGATCAAGATCCATTCTTTGATATCAAGATTCATCAAAGAAACTATACAGAAAGGCTTAAAGAATTCAAGAGGCTCATCATCTTCATTCTCTAGAAGCCCGTGGATTCGTAGGAGATCCTTGTGTGTTATCGATAGGAGGTTTTACACTTGGAAAGTCTTGTGAGGTATATCGTTCTTGAACCTTGCTATTGATATTTAGATTTGTTGTTGGAAATTATAAATAAGAGGATAATCTTGGCAAGAGAGATTAGATCTATTGAGAAAATTTTTGTTTTTACTCTATCTATGGATCTGGGTATTCTTTCATGTGCAGACAGCATAATACTTGCTGGCTCCCATTTGCTTTTGCGCCTCAGCTACAACAAAGAAGTTTTACTTTAGGTAAACCCAGTAATGCATGAACTGTTATGTACATAAATACAGCATTAAATTCATTGGATGACATAGCCTCTTAATTATTGCATGGAGATTGCAATTGCAACTTGATGATCGCAGAGAAAATGTACTTTCGCCAATAAAACCAGTAATGCATGTAAACAGAGCAAGGTAATTATGCGAATCTTTTGATCTGATTTCCAAGCAAAATATCATATACAAATGGATTTTTACCTCAGTCAATTTCAGAAAATATACGATTGAAATATGCAGACATGGGAAATAGAAAATTGTATATTCAGAATTCTATGCATTACCAGAAGGAAAGAGTGATGTATCACTAAGAATGATTCATCATATGAACAAAGGAAATGAGTACTTACAATCGGCTCGAAATCAGAGCTAGATAAATTGACGGTGAGGTTTCTCATCAACAATAAAACCTGCAAAAGTCGGAAAACATATTTCTATACACGGTCAAAAACTCAATTAACAGTCGCCGCATACTTATGTGAGGATCATTTAATTGATTTATACAGACCAAATGGTGAACAGACTCAACTTTTAAAAAAAAACTATGAAACTTAAAAATAACTACTCAAAAGCATATTAATTATGTTTCCACAAACAAGAAACTCAAGGGTTCACAGCAGATATACATGGAGTCTGCCAAGTGCCAAGCCATCATGTGTCCCACTTTTAGAAGTGCAAACAGTGAGTATGCATGGGAATCTTATCCAAACACCTGCCTCTAAATTATATCTTAAACTACTCTGGCCTTTGCACAAATGGTTTGATGTCATTTCTTACACTTAATCCTAAATAATCTAGATGTCCACAGTACACCTTCATGGCAGTCAGTAACTTTAAATAATTGCAGGTAGCTACTCAAAATACTAATGTCATAACTGCACAACAGCACAAGTCATCAGCAAACCATAACTAAACATAAGTATTATCTATCCACAGGACCACAACTATAATTTTGTTGAAGAGAAAAATATTGAAATATTTCCACTACATAATCCTAACCATCTTCACCATTCAATTTACAGACCACCTATCAATAAATCGTATGCAACTTTTGTCATAGCAATTTAGACTTCTAAGTCAATGACACTAGAGTTTTTCAAGTTTGTCCGCAATTGGGACAGGCTTGTAAAGATGGACATATTGCACCAACAAATTAGATTCTCTCCCCTTCATTTTTATTATTTTCTTTATCTTCCTTTTTTGCCTCTCATTAATATACTCATTATAACCAAATTTAAACATTTATTCTACTTCTGCAAATAGCTTAGCAAATAAAGCATTTAGTTTCCAACATAGTCCTACAAATAAACACAAGTCTGTTTATTATGATCAAATATTTGAAGTTGGATTTTCATTTTTGAAAAATGATAACTACTTGAAGAACAAAGTTCTGTAATGTAGTAGCTAAAATGATAACAATTTGAAGATTCTACACTCGTTATGTAAACTGTATATGGCATTCCATAGTATAGTTCCTGAAGGACCACATGTGCATTCTACGTCGTTGAATTCTGGATTCCCCACCTACACCCCAACAGTAGTGGGATGCCCAAAATATACCCACATTTCAAAATCTTTCTTTTCTACACCTGACGTGCCGGAATGGGGGGTTCTTTTTTCTTTCTGGACAGATATGCCCCTGCCACTCATTTGTTCTCAACCTAAACAATTTGGGTGATACCTTTTTTTGCTGTGCACAGGACTTTTGGGGTGTTTTGCGGAAACCTTTGCAGGAGGTTCTACCACAATTTGGGTGAGACATGCAGTCATCAAAGGTTTGGTGTGTAAGGAAAGTGAAGACTTGAATGCTGACATGAGCTTTTCACTACTTACTCTCATGGGCCAACTGCTCAAGATCCCTTTAAAGATGCACCTCTCTTGTTTATCCGAGTTTGTTTGTTTTTCAGGGCTTTCTAGAGCAGACTCGTTTGATTGAGTGATTGTTGATTCAGTCTTGAAGGAGTTTCAAGCAAAACAGGAAGAAGAAAGAGGGTAGATCTTTGGGGGTTGGGAAGATGGTTTGAAGGGTTTGGAGAGAATTATCTACATCTTCTCCCTTAGTTTCAGGAACAGTGGATGAACCGAAAGGAATACAATACTTAGCTTGCTTTAGTGTTAGGCTTATTTGCTCACTAACTCTAAATAGACCATCCTTGAGCTCTCAATCCACCATTCTAACTGGAAAAGAAGGGCAAGAGGTTAGAGACGTTTCCATCCCTCTCAAGGCTATCTTCAAGCCCTGTAATCTATCTCCTGAGATCATGAAATGGGGTTGCATGAATCTGACTCCGGGTATCTCCCATTGCCTGCTGTCCTGTTTAAAATCCTAATAGTTTGGCGCGTTTTATCAAACGTTTCCACAAAACAACCCATAAATTTGGTACACAGCAAAAACACGTCTCAACCAAATTATTTCAGTTGAGAACAAATGAGTGGCAGGGGCATTTCTGTCCAGAACGAAAAAAGAACCCCTCATTCCTGCACGTGGAGGTGTAGAAAAGAAAGATTTTGAAAAATGAGTATATTTTGGGCGTCCCACTACTGTTGAGGTGTAATTGGGGGAAAAACCCAATTATGGATAATATTGCACTTCCTCTTGTCAACTTCATATAGAGTAGTTATTGGCCACGAAGTTTCAAAGACGACGTCCCATGCCTGTTTTTCTCCATTTGATTACAATTCGAGTCATTTTCACATAAGGTGTAGATGTTTTCACTATTAAGGTTTCAATAATTTTCGTTTGAAAAAATGGTAAGCCAAAGCTATTGAGACACCAAATGCGATTTCCTGGTATTGTAGATCATAAAACTGGAAAATAATAATAATAAAAAATAATAATATACTCACAGTTTCAAAATTAATGGGATCCATCTGCTTGAGCTTCTGCACATGACCTTTAGTGTCTGGATCAAAGACACTCCCAATGAAGGTATAAACTTCAGCAAAATCTGGTACACCTGCAAAATATGGGTAAAATTTAAAAAAAAGCACACCCATCTTTTCTTTTTTTTAATAGGCGAGGAGAGAAATCATAGATTTTATATTCCTATCCATGGAATTATGTAGCTTGATGAATAAACAAAAGAAGTAAAAAATCAGAAAAAAAGTAAATTAAAAGATTAAATGATGACTGAAATTACTATTTTAATATAATTTAAATAATTCTTATCAGCTCTAGTGATTACAATTTAAATTAGGGGATAAGAAGGGAGATCACCAAACACTTGATTTAAAAACCAACTACTCCTAAAGATAGGCAGGCTACAACTTATATGTTTAAACAACCACAACCAACCTTTCCTTACAGTTTTTTTTTATCAGCAAAGGGGTAATTGTATTAAATAAAAAAAATGTGGACGTAGGAGTTCACGTAGGTTTGAACTCACTAGAATACAAGGAGGGAAACTTCACACAAAGACCCCTCTAGAATACAAGAAACCTAGTCATGTGCAAGAAAAAAAAAAAAGTCAAACCCAAGGACTGAAAATCTTCCCTAATGAATACTAGAGGACCAAAAGTTTGGAAATCCAAAGCCAAATCCTCTCTTTTTTGGGACAAAATGTTCTAGAACACCTTGCGATGCCTCTCCTCCCCCACATCAATGTTACAAATCTCGTTCTCAGTTTTTTTGGCTGGAGTTTTTTTCGGGAGATTTTCAAATATGGAATTTTTTTTGGGTTATTTCTCACCTAAATCTCGACAATGATAAAATAATAATTACAATTACAAAAAATAGCAATAAATGTTACCAATTTATAAATTCATCAAACCAACAATATTGGGTTTTTTTCGCGACATTTTTAAAATACCGACTAAATCTCGGCTAAATCTCGGGATATTTATGTGATAAAAAGAGAAAATTGTATTTCTCACGAGACTTTTAAAATACCACGATAACAATGGAGTTTTAAACTTTAGATGTTTTTCTCGGTATTTCCACGAGAAATTAGGTATTTCTCGGGAGATTTGCAACAGTACTGCCCACCAAGTCGCACTTGGGAGCATCCACCACATTGCATTCTGTTTAATAGGGTTTTATGGGCTTTATGTTTATGTTATCTCTTATCTCTTGTACATTGTATTTTTGGTATACTATTAGTATCTCTTATATACTAATTGTATACCATTAGAGGAGTATAAATAATAAAGTGTGGGAGAAAGATCATTAATATTTCTCACAATTTTTCCCTAAATCTATTCTTCTTCTTTTCCTTCTTTTCTCTCTCAAACCCTAACTTTTATCCTCTCGAACTAATCCAACTCATTCAAGGCAGCATCCATGCCAGCAAAGACCAGTTTGGGATAAAGTTCTGGACAATAAGAGGAAAAACCTACTGTACCCCACGATAAACAAGAACTGATCCCAGATCCATCTAACAATAGATGACCAAGCTATCCTTATTTGTAAATGATTTAGTAAACTGATTTATGTATTGATAAATTTGGTAATCCCTTTAACAAACTAAGAGAATATAAGAACTAAAAAGTTTAAAGACTTTTATCCATATCAAACCTGGGTTTTGTCGATAATGCTGTGGACTGCATCTACAACAATACAAATAGGACAAGTGAATAGGACACACATTAACATGTGAACAAGTATCTAATGTACTGTGTGCATGATAAATGATAGAGACAACAACATGCCCAAGACTGCTTAGTACATTATTTGCATTATTCATATAGCTTTGAAGCTTCAGGCCGAATATGCAAATGCAATACATAGAAAGACACATTTACACAAAGAAGATTACCATGCAGAATGGATCCTTTATCTCCTTGTTTTGGTATCTCAGAATCCAGTAATGTTCCACTTGAGCTTTCGATGCCACTAATGCTATTGTTACCTACCCATGCTACCCCCTTTGATCTAATATCATCTGCATCATTAACGATGGAAGCCATAATAATTGATGATAAGTTCCCTCTATAAGAATTTATTTCTGTACATATTTATATAGTAAAGAACACATAAGAACATATGCATGCCTTCAACTCCAAGGAGATTGGTAAATTCATCTTGGGATGGCATGATTCCACTTGATTTAGTGTTTATAAGCATGGCTGTGTCATCCCATGGGGAATATCCAGGTGCAAGGCAGTTCAATGTAGAAGGATAAGCCATGGATGCTTGCAATGATACTAAATCTGCCAATTTTTCCGAAAAGTAACATGTCAGGGTTGTTAATAATTCATTTCCTCCAACCGAAATACATTGTCCTTGTCACCAAGATAAACAAACCAGTTTTAAACCCTTTCTTTCTTTCTCAAGACTTAGGCTCACAAAACAAAATTCACAAAACAAAATTAAATTAAAAAAAAGGTTTTAGGGGTGTAAAAATGGGGTGTTCACACATATACATAACCAACGCGGTTAGTGTTGATGGCCATGACCATGCCTCCAGAAGTGGAGGTCCGTAGTTCGAATGTTCCCTTCCCTTCCTCTTATTGGCCACTCTCAAGGATTTATCCCTCCTTTCCTGATGCATGTAGATTGGGGGGTTTGCACCTGCCTGGGGGATTTAGTCGGGTGCTTTAAAAGGTCCGGATACCTTCGTCACCGAAAACAACAATACATATACATATATACACATTCATACATATATATATGCAAAAATCATCCAAATCAATGGAGCTTTTGAACCAAAATAAAAAATAAAAATGGACCTCATGGTGTTTTATAGCTGTCAGGGTCCCATCCTAAGATTAGAAGACTGAAAAACTAAAAAAAAGACAAAAGAATACCAGAAATATAAATTTGAAAGATAAGGGGAATTCTATCAAACAAAAAAAAGAAAGATAAGGGAACTCCTTTGATGGCTGAGTAAAGAAGACAGCTGGAGGAGAGTCAAAGACACGTGCCTCCCTGTAATTACCTAATACGTTCATTTGATGGTTGAGTGAAGAAGACAGTTGCACTGGCCATGTAACTAGACACGCTTATGAATTCTTAGTCATCTGAAAACTCCACCCTTAAATAAATAAAACTCCACCATGTTAGTTTCCAATCCCAACAGGTTTAAAAAAAAATCATTCAAGATTAAGAAGTTGTTCTCTATTTCTCTCATAAAGATCAGGTTAGCGATAGTTTGACAGTTAGCGATCCGGAAAAAAATATATATGTATATTGAGTTTCTATTCTCAGAGAACAGAGAATTGTTCCTTGGAGTGATGTCAAACTTAGTTTCCAATCCCAACAGGTTGAATATCTCCAGTGGAAAATACTAAAAAGCTCTGATAGGAACTGAGTGGGGTACTCTTGTGGTCTTTCTTTTTTCAGTTGAAGTGCTCTTGGGTCTTTCAAAATGTAACTTTAGACCCCTAAAATGGATTAATCCTTTTTATTTCCTCTTTTCATGTTTCCTTTATTGCTAAAAGACATCAATTTGGGCTTGTCTGATCTCCATCAAAATCCTCATATTAGCCAAAATGGTCATCTTAGTGGTTAGATTATGGATGTAAAATGATCAAACTATGAACTTCAGGAACAATATGCTTGGTATAACATTCTACATGTGTTAAGTCTTAATTTTCCATTTTCAAGGTTATTTCATATCTGTATGCAAAAATCTCATATTAGCCATATGGTCAAACGCGCTTTAGTGACTAGATTTCTCATACAAAGAGATCAAACTAGGTATATCTGGAACAGTATGCTTAGTCTTATTTGTCATATTCCCAAGGGAGACATGCACTTTTATATAGATTAAGGAATATGATATAATTATTTTGCAAAGAATATAATTACAATATTGAAAAGTAGCCTCCTCCTTCAATAACTTCATAACAAGCCATGGCCAAATGTACCATAAAATCCAGGTAACATATACAACAACCACCATCTCTTCTCTCTTTTTCTCTCTTTATAGAGATTTATACTAACCCCTTTATCTAAATCATCAACAGAAACCCAAGGGGATCTTTTTTTTTTTTTTTTGAACAAGAGGATCATTCAATACCATGAAATAAACTTCATCTGGCTCATTCAACAACCCAAAATATACATATATATCAACTCCTTTACTTCAGCATAGATGGTCTAAAGGCACACTTTCATTAATAAGAATGTCAATCCATGACCAACTCCAATCCTTAATTCTCCTACTGACTACTACCAATCCCTACAACAATTCACACCAGTTTCACAAACATCCAGCTTACAAAACAAAAGAAAAACACCCATACTATATACAGAAAAACTTTTCCTCTGATCTTGCTACCAAGCCCCATCCACCCCAAACGGGAAAAAAAATTGCAAACAGAAATTCTTTAACTCAACATGAACAGAAAATTTAGAATCCAACAACAATATATCAGCTTCCTTGGTACCTGAAAAATACAAGTAAAAAAAAGGTTCTTATATATATAGAAAGAAGCAGGGGGAACCAGCCCAAACACCTGAATACAAACCCACCTTCTACAAACATATTTCCTCCCTCCAACACTTAAAGAAATAACAGTGAAAGAGGTGGATTTACAGAGAAACAACTAGGAACTTACATATTTTCCTCCCTCCAACACTCGCAGAAATAACAGTGAAAGAGGTGGATTTACAGAGAAACAACTGGGAACTTAACAGCCAAACCCAAAATTTACAAGACCCTTATCTACTATAACTTTGAATAAAATGAGTTATAGCCCTTATGAAACTTACTAAAACATCAGTCATGGAGGAGAATTTCCAAAGTCATCCAAATCCCATCTTCTATATACCTACATATTTTCAAAGAAAAAAAAACTATCTACTAATTCAACATAACAGAATTTCAAGGCCCCTGCTTCTCACCTACTGCTTTCGCAACCTAAACTACTACCATAGGGAGAGGCAGCAGAGGCAAGAATTGGGACAATTTGGTAAATCTAGAGATCAATCTGGGAAGATTTGATCAGACATCAGAACTCCCTTCTGAATGGTAGGTGCTTGAAGGTGGGGTTGTGGAGGCTGAGCTCCCGCCGCCCTCAGCTTCTCTCTTTCTTCCTAGTCCTCCACATGCCTTTGAGGCTACAGTAGTTACAAACTTCACCAAATCGCCAATTATATTAACTTGGATCTGGCCTCTATTTGGAGGAAGTGTGGCCTTTTCTTTCTTCAGAGGCTTGGCGGTTCCGTTTGACATTGCTGTGAGCTGGGTAAGAACAATTGAAGCACCAGAACCTCTGTGAAGAAGCAGAGGACATACAGAGAAAGAATTTATAGATTTTCTGCCTCTATCAAGGAAAATAGAGACTTTCAAAGTCACTGAAGAAGAAGAAGAAAGAATGACAACTCCGCCCAGAAAAGATCATGGGTGGATTAGCTATAGCAAAGACAAGATCCTTGCACTCTTACATGAAGTCATGAACTACTGTGGATGTTCAAAGAGAAGACAATTTTGAGACAGTCGCTCGTGAAGGAATGCATTCTCTACTGATTGGGAATGATATTTCGTTGGTTTAAACTTTAAACTCCAAAAAGTAGATGTTGCAAGATTGGAAATAATGTGATAGATTAGGTTCCAAAAGTGAAATATAAAGTTAGCTTATACATCAGAATTCAGAATGAGGAACATAATAACATGAAACTTTTGATTTGTTCACTACGAAAAACCAGTACAAGCCAAATTTTGGTACCTGAAGTACTTAAACACATTGCAGTAACTCAATAACATATCCAAAACTGACTTCAATCTTCATCTTCCTCTTCGGAGCTTCCAACATCGCTACTATAATCGCTACTGTACTCCTCCTGATCCGGGTTAATATCAAGCTGCACAAACCGAACTTGTATTGGCTCGGGCGCCCTGGGAGGCACTTGAGCGGCAACAGGTCGTGGTTGTTGCTCCTCGCCCCTACTAGGAATAGCAATAGAATCCATTGGGGGCAACGGCACCGGGTCCCCAGGCTTCCATCCAGGAGGGGGCACCATTGCTAAATCTTTCGGCAATTCCACCGGCATCCCAGGTCGCCATCCCGATGGGGGAATGAGACCCTGAATTGCAGCCAAATCGGCAAGTGGGTTTGCCTCTGCCGGTTGTGCAGCAGGCACCTCAATCAAAGTCTCAACAATCTTCTCCTTACTTTCTACAGTCTTAGGTAACCCAACATCCAGATCAGCGAAATTGTAGAGCAGCGAAGCTCGCATCTGCTCTTCCTGCGGAGCAGGTGGGAGGGATCCACGGAGAGGAGCCTGCCCGGCCCCGAATTCGGGCGGCGCAAATGTCGTGTAACTAATCCGGTGCGCATATGATAAAATATCCGATAAATTAAGCTGAGACGCAACAGTAGTAGTAGTAGACGACGAGGAATCATCGGAATTACCTTCATATTTGGAACGCTTGGGTCGGTGATAATCGGAGTAATCATCGACGAGGAGATCAAGAACACGCTCGGCTTCTTTGAGCTTGTTAGCAAAGGCAAGAATGGAAGAATCCTTGGAGCGGATTTCTCGAGTGATCTTCTGTTTAGCGTCTTGAAGATCGAGAATTTCTTGGAGTTCGGCTACAGCTTCGAAGAGCTGGGTTTGAAGGGATGTGAAAAGGGAGAGGATTTCTTTGGTGGAAGAAGGAGAGGATTCGAGTGGGGTTGGGGTTAGGGTTTGGGAAGGGAGAAAGTTTGGGAGAGAGCCACGAAAGGAAGCAAGCCAGAGAGATCGATGGGGAGAGACTTCGAAGAGTCTGGTGGCGAGAGAGGCCATTTGGAGGAGGAGAGATTGGGCTCTAGAGAGAGGAGGGAGGAGAGAGAGTAGGGTTGAGGAGGTTGGAGTCTGCTGTTGCTGTTGTTGATGGTGGTGATGGTGAGGGTTTTGGGAAGGGTGTTTGGGAGTCGTAGGGTTTGGGAGAGATGGCGAATTAGGGTTTGTGAGTCTGGCCGGTGATGCCAGAAGTTGCGATTGGAAATTTTGCAGCATTTCTTCCTTCTTCTTCTTCTTCTTCTTCTTCTGCTTCGAGTAAACCCTAATATGGTTTTCTCTTCTTCTAGTCGATCAGTTTCTATTTTCGAATAAGGATAATAGCGTTTGGCTTTGATTGTTATTACCGATCTGTTCTAATTTTTTTCCACACTCTCTCACGACTAACCCCTATTAACCATGGTTAAAACTCACTAACTTCTAGGATTTAATAATTTAACCTTGATTTTTGGAAATTATTTTTCAAAAAAATTTAACCCTAAGGTTAATTTTTTAAAAATATTTCTTTCTAAAAAAACGATTAGATCGTTGAACCCTAAGGGTTAGAGAATCTTAACCACGGTAAATAGGGGTTAAAAAGGGCACGTGTTGATTTGTGGGTGGGATTGAACTCTCCTTAAGTTCAATCACGATTCGTTGTGATTCTATTTCCAAACAAACAAGTGCAACACATGGCGTTGCTGCATCAGGAACCACGAGTTTACTGTAAGGGGCACATTTGGTTTAATTAATGGTATTCGGGTTTGGAATAAAATTTTGACAACTAAGCTTGTGAGTCATTTCATCCATAAATTTTGTACATGGAAAATAAACACCTCCTTGGTTGGTGACGCGAGGAGGGGCATCTCAACTCCCATTTTCTTGCCATGTGTTCCCCTTCTAACCCCATTTAATAGTGGTTAAGATTCATCTGGCCTTAGGGTTCACCCATCGACCCTTGGTTTTTAGAAAAATAAAATAAAATAACTAAAGGGTTGAAAAAAGTTAACCCAAGTAAATGGGAGTTGAAGGGTCGGCTATGTGAGAGCGAGGAGGAATAGTCTCCTCCTCAACCGAAGAGGGGACTATTGCTCTTTGTATATATTACAATTATTGTTTCTCATTGTTTATAAGAATAGTAGTCCTCTTGCTCCTTGGCTATGTCATATTAAATAATATGAGAAAATACATTTACACCCCTTAGGTTTGACAAAAATACACATAGACCCCCTCAGGTTTCAGAAAATACATTAGGTATCCTTACTTTTCAAAATATTAACACTTTCATCCCGCCCATCAGTTGACCGTTAGTCAACTGACAGAATAATAATGTCATGTGATAAAATGGAATGAACTACCAAAAATGCTCTCTCTAAAGTTGTTATTTTCCACTTTTCTTCTATATGAAATAGTCCCCTCATTTTTAAATGAAGTCAAATCCTCTAGGGATCGCCACTTGTCCTTTTTGACACCCCTTGAGGTGACCACGTGTCCTTTTTGACACCCCTTAAATGGGGTTAGATTCACCCACCCCTAGGGTTCACCCGCCCATCTTTGGTTTTTGTTTCTAAATATTAATTCTTTTTTAAAAATTTAAAAATTGTTTTAAAACTTTTTTAATATTAAAATATTTTAAAAAATAATTAATATTTAAAAAAAAAACCAAGGATGGGCTAGTGACCCTAGGGGTAGCCACGTGTCCTTTTTGACACCCCTTGAAGTAGTCACATACTCACGTGTCCCTTTTGACACCCATTAATTGTGGTTAAGATTTATCCACCCTAGGGTTCCCTCACCCATCCTGATTTTTTTTTATATTAATTCTTTTTTAAAATATTAATTATTTTTAAAAAATTTAAAAATTGTTTTAAAGGCTTTTTAATATTAAAATATTTTTTAAAAAAGAATTAATATTAAAAAAAAAAAACAAGGATGGGCGGGTGAACCTTGAGGTGGCCACATGTCCTTTTTGACACCCTTTGAGGTAGCCACGTGTCCTTTTTGACACTCCTTAAATGGGATTAGATTCACCCACCCCTAGGGTTCACCTGCTCATCCTTGGTTTTTTTTTTAATATTAATTACTTTTTAAAATATTTTAATATTAAAAAAAACCTTAAAAACAGTCTTTTTTATTTAAAATAATAATTAATATTTAGAAAGGAAAAAAAACCAATAATGGATAGGTGAACCCTAGGGGTGGGTAAATCTAACCCCGTTTAAGATGTGTCAAAAAGGGCATATGGCTACCTCAAGAGATGTCAAAAAGGACACATGGCCACTTCAAGGGATGTCAAAAAGGATACATGGCCACCCCTAGAGGATTTGGCTTCATTTTAAAATGAGGAACAATTTCGTATATGAGAAAAGTGAAAAATGACAACTTTAATAGATGATATTTTTGGTAGTTCATACCACTTTATCACATGACATCACTATTCTGTTAGTTGATTTACAGTCAACTAATGGAAGGGTTGTAAATGTCAATATTTTGAAAAGTAGGGGTGAATAGTGTATTTTCTGAAACCTAAGGGGGTCTATATGTATTTTCATCAAACCTCAGGGGGTGTAAATGTATTTTCTCCTAAATAATATAATATAAATTTTTTTTGAAAAGTTCAGGGAGTAGTTGACCCATTGTGCAACAACTATGCATAGGGGGGTAAACGGATGCAAATATTATCCGTATTCGATTCGTATTTAAATCTGTTTAATTTGATAATTATCCGAATAGGTATCCGATAGAGCGGATTCGAATAGTGATTTTACTATCCGTTTATAATTAGATACTGGTGTATCTGATTCAATAAATATCCGGCCGATTATATAATATATTTTAAGTTTATAACTTAAAATAATCATAGAATATATTCTTTTATATAATTTAATACTTTAAATTGTTATTTTTAATATAAATAGAGATAAAATAATAATTTATTATTTTTTAAATAAAATATATAAATTTTTTTACATTAAAAATTTTTAATTTTTCTTTTAAAAAGTAATCGGATAATTCAAAAATTTTTAATCAGAATCAAATACGGATATCATATTTCACTATCCGCCGGATATTTATTCGGGTTCGGATATATAATGGGATTCGAATTCGGATACACTACTATCCGCTCTGAATCCACTCTGTTGATAGCTCTAACTACGCCCAATTAAATAATTAAACAAATATTTAAAAAGATATTTTTTTTTGTAAATTCAATGGGATAGCTGGCCCATTCCTAATCCTTTACCGTTATAACAAAACTCTTTGGAGTCCTATTACAACATAAGCCTTTTAACTCTAGTTAGCAACGTTAAACTTTAGAGTTAATTTTTTTTTCTTCAAGAAACCAAGGTTAGGTGATTGAACCCTAAGGGTTAATGAATCTTAATCACAATCAAGATGTATTAAAATAGACATGTGTTGACCTGTGGGTTGTAATTGAGGAGTTCGATTATAACTTATAACTGTAGAGGACTCTAAATCATTAGTAAACTATATTTTAAAAAAATCAAAAGTTGAGGGCCATCCAGAGATCAATTCATAGCTAATCGTGATTGAACTCAATCACACTCACAAGACAACACATGTCCATTTTAATCCCTATGAATTATGATTAATATTTACTAACCCTTTGGGTTCAACAATAAAACCTTAGTTTTTATAATAAAAAAAATATTAAACTCTAGTTAAGGATTTTTAACCCTTAAGGTTAATTTTTTTAATAGATATTCTTTTAAGAAAACTAAATTTATATTGTTGAATCTCAAAGGTTAGTGAATCTTAACCATAATTAATAGGGGTTAAAAAGGGCACGTGTTTGGCATGTGGGTGCGATTGAACTCTTCCAAAGTTCAATTGCAATTGGTTGGGATTAGATCTCCATCCACCTTCATGCCCATGCTATGCCTCTCTCTCTCTCTCTCTCTCTCTCTATATATATATATATATATATATATATATATGAATTCATTTTTTTTTCAGAAGTTTAGGAGGGCACGTGCCTCAACCCCTACTTGGCTCCCCCTGCGTTATTGTCCTTCAATTGGTTAAAAGAAACAAAATTTTCAAGAACAATGCTAGGTCCACTTTTTTTCTTATCAAATTTTTTTCTTTTGTGAACAAAACCAATTTTTTTTTTTATATGGCTCTCAAAACAACTGTTATATTTATATTTTTATTTTATTGTTAAAAAAATAAAAGTGGATGCCAAGAAAAGTAAACGCACATTCCCCAATTCTCAAAAAAAAAAATTGATGGTTAATACCAGTTCTCAAGATAACAGGACAAGTAGTAGCACTCGCTACCACCATGAGAGCTTAAAAATGTGACTAAGGCTAGCATTTCTCAAGAGATCATATCAGAGCCAATTGCGATTGAATTCAATGAGTTCAATCAAATTCACAGGAGTGTATAAAGGGACACCAATCCTCCATTAGTTAGGCCCTTTTGAAGTGATTGTGTGGACTTATCTTTATGACACCTTAGTGATTACCGTAGGTCTGGTTGTGTGTTTGGAGTGTGTTAACCACTGTTTTCATTACCAGACATGGCATCGAACTGGTAGAGTGATCAGATCCCGGTTCGACCAGTTCAACCGTGTACTTTTTGCTAAAAAAAATAATTTTCATTTATTCCTAATTTTTTCAGGTTTTGACTGGTTCCGACTGGTTTTGGCCGGTTCTCAAATAGTTCTGGTTTTGAGGGTTTTGAGAACTGGCCCGGAACCACTGGTACGACTGGCCGGTCCGGTCGGTTCTAACACGAGTGTTAGTGGAAGAATGAAGAACAGGTCCTTTCTTTGATCTTCCCAAAATTTAAGCGACACTTACAGTTGTTTCTATTTTAGCTGAAACAAGCGACACAGCTTACATTGTTTCTATATTCATGAATTATCCCTCTTTTCTTATGCAAAAAATTACAGCAATAGGTTGTCTGTCTGATAAGAGTACAATGTTTGATGCCCACCTGACACCAGAAATCTCAAGGATGCTGATTCTGTTGACAATTAGGTATGGTAATGCTCTAAAGCTAACCAAATCCAAAGCAATCCAATCCCTCAGTTTGGTTGAATATCACATCATCCCTTTGACCATGAAGTCATGATCTTCACTTTGCATCTTCCACAAGGATGTGTTTGATCCATGATTGCACCCAGGAGCGGAGCCAATGGTGCAGCTGCCCCTGAACTTTTAAAAAAAAAATTTATATTATGTTTTTAAATTATTTAATTACGGCTATCAATGGGCCAAATTTGGGACGCAAATCTCTCTTGTAAATGTGTTAGGCTTGGACCAGACCTAATTCAAAATTCACAAAAAGTCTGATCCATGCCCAGCCCATTGACACTCATATATTTAATAGGGTACAACCAAGAGGCAAGGAAGTGGCTGTCATGGGGCAAGGGGATAACTGTCCACTAAGGAGAAACAATAACTGTATGATTTGTACGGAACGTACAGATAAGATGGCCTAGGAACTTGATCCTCAAAAAAATTTGAGGCCTACGCTTCCGAGTTTCTTGAGGGGTTGGAATCCGACTACTTACCCAAAATCTTTCATATCCGCTTAATCATTTTCCATAAATTCATCAACAATTACTAATATTTTCAATTGACCATCGCTTCCCCTTCTACAACAAAATTCTGGCTCCGCCTCTAAGTGCACCCACCCGGGCATGCTAGATCTTTCAGATTACCATGTGTTGGAACCATGATTGATGGCATTCCCAGGTCATGCATAATGTCAGAACACATTTGATTTTTCAGATTATTAATAGAGCTTGCTTCCTTGATTAATCACTGCAACCTTTCCCCTGTTGAAATCAATGATACTGTGGCTTGCATTAAAGCCATCAAGCGAATTCATGAGACATCTAAAACATCTCTCACAACAATCATGAAAGTTGCAGATACTAGATGCAGTATAATAGGAGGAATTATAAATCTAACACAGATGTCTAATACACTGTAAAAATAGTCTACAATGGCATAGACATATAGGTGGTGCATGGAGGGTGGAAGTCACCATTCAAAGGCTACCCTTCATAATCAGGGCGGAGCCACATGGGCCCGGAGGCTGTAGCCCCTCAACTTTCGGAAAAAAAAAATATTTTGGTAGTTTATCAACAGGGGCCTAGCCTGAGCCGGGTGCAGAGCCGCTAAAGCCACCCCTAAACTTTTGGGGAAAGAAACCCACAAACTTAGCTCTCCCAAGAAGAAAAAAAATTGGGGCACCGCACCCGCATTGTCCCATTGTTAGCCCCCCACAACAAAATCCTAGCTCCGCCCCTATTCATATCAGTGCCCCACTATACATTGAGTACAAGAAATTCTAGAGGATCTCAACCCATCTATAGAGCATAAACCATTAATGTTCTAGATAAATACTTCCTTCTTGTTTTAGGATTAGAGCAATGGAGGTGCTATTGAGTCTTGGATATAACCCTCACGAAGCGGAGGTCCAAAGTTCGAATCCCTTCCCTTTGTTGGCCACCATCAAGGAGTAATCCCGTCTTACCTGGTGCGTGTGGCTAGGGGGATGTCGCACGTGCCCTAGGGAATAGTCAGGTGCTCTAAGAGGCTTGGATACCCTCGTTTCCCAAAAAAAAAAAAGGGTGCTATTGAGAACTTGATCTAGTTTCTCATTCACGTGAAATTACCTTGACAAATTTTGGGCCAACAATGACCTGACAGCTCTTCTATAATTCAATTGAGATGCCATCTGGCCCGAAGCCTTGTCCCCTTTCATTCCCCTCATTACTCCAAGAATTTCTTTCACCACAGATGGTATATCCAAGCTATCTCTATGTCAAAAGAGATTCCGTCCAACTTTGGGCCTAAGACTGCATTTCCTTATATAACTCCTCATAGTAGAAGACTGGAGCTTCCTTAATTTCCTCCATTTCTTTCCATGGACCATTGACATTCAGTTTGGAGATAAAGTTGGTTCCCAGCCTTATGAAAGAATCGAGTATTTGACTCAGATTTTCGCCACCAACTAACCTCTTATAGTTTAGCAAGTTTTGGAATTCTCTTTTTTTTTTCCTAGCGTATGCCTGTAGGATAGGCCCTAGGGCTGAAATTGGACCGGGCTAGAGCCAGTTTAGGCCAAGTCTGTCTTAGTTAGCCCAGCACCAAACCCAACCCAAATAAATTTTTCCGAGCTCGGGTTTAGCCCAAGTCAACCCGAGCGGGCCAAGCCCGTGCTCAGTCCAAAAACGTATGATTTCATACAGAAGTTGTTCTGTTTAGGAGAAAGTATCTCATAAGGCGAACACTAAAAAAATTTAAGAGTTCAAGAAATTCAGGCCGTTTGTCTGTTGGAGCTGTGGCCTTATGGTCTAGAATCAATAGGTCGTTCTACCATTAACATAAGGCGTGCTGTCCCTAGAGTCCATTAATTTTGCTTAGCAAATTCGGATATTTCTAAATGTTAAATGGATCCAAGACAGCCGCACCTACAATAGTATGGCTAATTTTTAGGTTTT
Source organism: Tetracentron sinense (assembly GCA_015143295.1). Taxonomy (NCBI): domain Eukaryota; kingdom Viridiplantae; phylum Streptophyta; class Magnoliopsida; order Trochodendrales; family Trochodendraceae; genus Tetracentron; species Tetracentron sinense. Next base: position 52,023 of record JABCRI010000837.1, read on the forward strand.
ACTTTTTAAAAGGGTTTTAACTTTTACTTCTACGGTTTCTACTCTTAGATTTACTTGTATCCTACAGACCAAATTACTTTAGTATTAACAGGCATTTGTACTAGTCATTAAATGCATTCGGGCCAGGTAGGACCAAGGTTGGCTTGAACAAAGCCCGAACTCTTCGGGTCCAAACATTAACCCGAATCCAATTTATCCCGCCAGAATCTCAGCCCTATCAGCCCTTAACCTGAGCTCCTCTTTGGCATCTATCACTTCTATTTTCCCCATAATTTTTCTGTTATGCTATGATAGAATACAAAACACCTCCCTGTCACTAGCTTTAAGGTCCAGCTTCATGCCTTTCAACTAGAGACCAAGGGGCTTTCTACGACATGCGAATGAGTTAGGGTCAATGTTACCTGGTTCCTACTTCATGCGAATGAGTTAGGGTCAATGTTACCTGGTTCGTAGATTCGCTCGGTTTGCCACTCTAACTTGGTTCATTAGAGGTAGGATGAGACAATTCATTTCTCCGTTCACTTAGGTTCATTGATTTGGATATATATATATTAAGCATAGTTCAAAAACCCAAAAACTCGACTCAAAAGTTAGCTGGGTCAAGACTTCGAGTAACTCGGAAAACTCGAAAAATACTCGACTCGGTCTAACTCGGAAAATACATATAATAACTTGAAAAACATGGGTTAAAAGAACTCAAAGTACGTTAGTTTTATAGCTTCAAGCCTATTAACTAGGTTTAATAAAACCCATAGTAAGTTGTTTTTGTAGAACCAAAAAAAATAAGATGCAAAAATAGTGTGACGCTTGAGTTTAGGTTTAAAAAAATAATAAAAATACTCATATATGACTCAACCTAGTCCGGCGAGTCGAAAAACTCAGCTTGACTCGGCTGAGTCACCCAATTAACTCAACAAATAGTGCATCCTTCAAGTTTTGAGACGACTCGACTCGAAATTCAACCGAGTCGAGTAACTCAATTGAGTTACCCTGGTAACTCGCTGAGTTTTTGAATTATGATAGTAAATATTACAATCAACCGGATCCAACATGGGCCAGCAAAAGAATTCTACGCATGCGCCCACATTTCAGGTACTAAACCCAAACTGCATATCCGACCATTAGTGGTGGCAATCGGGCTGAGTTCAAACTTCAAAGTCTTTATAAACGTGTTTAGCTTCGGGCAGGTTTATTAAAAAATCACTAAAATTCAAGCCCTAACCCAACCCATTGCCATCCCTACTGACCACTTCATGGGATAGGAGTAATGAAACGGTCATTTTATTGTCAAAACAAAAAAATGGAATAGGTACCCCTTGTGCATGAAAACAAATTATAAAATTTGTCTTCCTAAGCAAAATATAAAAGTTGTTGCCCTGTATCTTACACAACATTTGTCACTGTTAAAATATGCAAGAAAACGAAAGTGTTTATCTGCACACCAAATATAAGAAAAATTCGCAAGAAAACAGATTTTTCTTTCTTTCCCTCACTTTCTCGCCCAAGGAACACAACCTATATGAGGCTGTAAGATATGACTGAAAAAAGAAGCTAGGCTACAAGAAAATTCTGTTGGCTACCTTAGTAGGCAGCATGTATCCTTTCATACTAAAAACCAGTGTTGTCAGAACCAGAAAGGACCAGCCAGTCGAACAGGGACCGGCCCCCTCGCCGGCCCCCTCGCCGGTTCCACGGCCAGAATTGTCAGAACCGGTGGTAAAACCAGTTGGGAACCAATTAGAACTAGAGGAAAAAATGATAAAATTTATTTTTTGACAAAAAGTACACGGTTGAACAGGTGAAACCAGCCTCTACCAGTTCAATGCCCGGTCCAGTTTTGACAACACAAGTAAAAAACAGTTATAAATTATAAATTACTGCACATGAACTTGAAGGGTTTTTTTTTCCCACAAACTAATCACTCCACATTTTCTCCACCATGTATGTGTCAGGAGAAAAAATCCTCTAGTTCCTGCAAGTCATATTTTGTACACCATTATTGCTGGAGGAGGTTAACCTCCGAAGAACTGTAGCATGCAAAATAGTCATAATTAAACATCAGATGAATAGCAGCTTTACTCACCCTAATTGTTAATAGAACTGCACTCTGCAACTCAAAACCATCTCTATTAAACCAAATAAACATAACCAAAAAAGGGGAGGGGCTAACACCAATGGTCCCAAATTCGTCTCTTATTCCAAGCATTCCCCTCCCTCTTCTAATTTCATGCCAACTTAAAAGAAAAAAAAAAACTCCAAATATGAAAATCTAGACCAAATACAGGAATAAGGTTCACCGATATTTCCAACAGCAGATACTAAGAAAAGACTAATCACTGGGAGACGCCTAGCCACTTGGAGAAATTGTCAAACTCTGTGTAATCACTGTCTGAGATCATTGTCTGGTACCATGCCTTGCCTGCTGCCTTGATCGCAGCAGCTTCCTCCTAACAGATGAAAAATATAATCTATTAACAGCCAGTCTCCCAGTAAAGCATAAACTTCTAAAGGATATTGGCAAACCAATAACAACATGTACAACAATGAACTGCCCCACAATTTGAAGGGGAACAACAATCAAAATCATCCAATACACAGTATGTTGCACGAGTTAAATGGTATATAGGTCAAATGACTACATAGATGCTAAACATTAAGAGAACTGTGGATGAGAATGACCCACATGAATGAAACCATTTAAATGAACTGCCCCACAATTTGAACGGAAACAACAATCAAAATCATCCAATACACTGTATGTTGCACGAGTTAAATGGTTTATAGGTCAAATGACTACATAGATGCTAAACATTAAGAGAACTGTGGATGAGAATGACCCACATGAATGAAACCATTTAAAATAATAATATATCAGGTAACATGGTATTAGAATATACAGAACTAACAGGTGAATATAATTCCTAATGGAGAACATATGACCAACATTGTTTTCACTCTTCATTTGGATTTGGCCACATATACTAAATACCAAAAGATACACCACCTAGAAAGCAGTAATTTAGTATGTAAAATAAAATCAACGCTCCTGTTCAGCAGAGTGGGTAGACAATAATTTCCAGACCGTAACATATATAATGCACATAAAAAAAGGTTCTTTCAGATTCAATCCAAACAAACTTGAAAACAATCTTTTAGACTTGAGCACCATAAAACAATGACAGAAAGAAAGATGAGATAATTGCCCTATGAGTCAGTGGCAACATAGTATCTGCTCATTCAAGAACTTGAAGTTCATATGCTGACATAGGAACAGAAAAGAAATCAGCAATGGATATCCTGTTATGTACAGTGAATCATGTGATTCAACAGCACCTTGTTATCTGAAGACGAAAATAATGGTGAAAAGAGAATAAAACTTTGATTCTACAATTATCCATGCATTGTGTTGTAAGGTGGGCAAAAATGCAACAATGTAATATTGACTCTCGTAACTAGTAGGTAATATTGTTGGGTAAACTAGCTGCTGCATCCAAAGCAACAAAACAGAGAAAAGATAACAACTGGACGAGGGACCAAAAAGTATCATGGAAGTTAATTTAAAGAGCTTAGAGTTGGTCAACAACAAGAACAAAGAAACGAAAACAACTTATTTCAGATATCACTTCGGAGCATCACATACTGATACAGCAGAAGTGAAAATTAGCTTTTCTGGAGAACATGAGACAAACATGAATAACAACTATCAGCCACCATTCAAGTATAAGGTGAAACATCACTAGTAGTAAGTTAACGCTGCATAAAATCTATAATCCTGAAGCTTTGGCTTTTAGAATAATTGGTAAAACACAAAAAACCTCAAAAAATTTTGTAACCAAACACGTCAAATGAACCTACTCAAGCTCTAGATCAAAGATCAATGATGTGAGGAAGGATAGCACATGATACGAAATCAGCACTTGTAAAAGATTTTAACACAGATAAGTACAATTCAAGGGTAAAGAACTAGTAACCAAATGAGGTTTCCTGCCATTATTGAGAATTATATACACATAAATGAAGAATTACAGATAATATCAACAGTGAATTATAAAATATAAGGTAAGAAACAAAAACTGGTTGGGGTTAATGAATTAACCATCCTTCAATTTTATTTATATTGGAACTCATGAATTCACCTTAGAAAACATATCATAACAAAGAAAAACCGTTCCACTTTAAGGCTTCTCTTAATTTAAGGGCAATCATAAATCAATCAAGCCCACAATCCAAAAAAAAAAAGATATAAGGAAATATAATAAAAGGGTGCTGCTACGAGCACACCAATATTTTTTTTACTATACACCAATTGTTAAAATTACTACTACACCAATTTTTAAACATCATTTTATTCCTCTCTCTTGCTTCCGGCAAAGGACCACGGCCACAATCTTCTTCATCTCTCATCTCTGTCAAAAGGTAAGAGAGAGTTTGAATCCTATAAAGAGATCAAGAATGAATCCTCTCTCAGATTAATTCAATAAGCAACAGAAAAAGGGAATCAACTAAATCTTGTTCCAGAAATAAAGGAGATCCGCATCACATAATGGTTAACAACCCTTGAAAACGACGTCAAGGATTTTTCCATGAAAGTATGGTTGTCATTTGTAGGGTTCGTACCCATATAAGGAAGACATGTTCCTCGCTAAGCCCTATATTCCCAAATTGCATGATGTAAGAGCCACAAGCAAAATTCTCATTTTCAGTCCTCTTAACCTGCAAATGCAGGTAAAATGAAATCCTGGAAGCACTCAAACAGGGCCTGTAAAAACTAAAGGACATCTAGGATCTACACCGGGTAGAACCTTAGGAGACATCTATTAGTGCTACGCAACATTTAAGAGCTCTTGATAGGATTCAGATTTGATCTCTCGTATTTTGTTGGAGATCATAGAGGAAGAATATGGTGGCCAGGGTTGGCCAGAGACGAAAAAGATGGTGTTTAAAAAATGAGTGATAGTAAAATTTAAAATTGGTAGTAATAAAGTGACAACCTTCACTAACCCTAGTAAAAAATAATTAATATAAAATTCCAACGAAAAAGAAGAAAACACAAGCTAAGATTTTAAATCAAGTCAAGAAAACATCAAACTAACACCCTAGCAATACCATGAGGTCATAAGATAAGATTCTCCAGCTGGATATACAACATCATTAACACTACACAAGTTATAATGTTCTTCATAGAAAAGGATGTATTACAACAATTAACATTTCATCAATATAAAATTTTTGGAACAAGGGAATTTCTATATAGGGTTTGACATTTTTTTAATATATGCTTTCAATATTAATAAATGTGAATCAAAATTAGGAGTTCGAGTCGAAGTTTAAGAGACATTGGAATTATCAATATATATACAACCTAACAAAACAAATGAGAAGAAGGTTAGAATCTTTTCATTGCTTTTTAATTATTTAAAACAATTCACACAACTTTTTTACATATATATATATATATATATATATAAATTATGACTCCCTAATCAGCATCAATATACACTACATGAGTGACTTAGGCCCCATCTTTTGAAATAAAGATTGCGATATCTTTAAGTGTAAAACCAATGCAATTACTCAATATAACCACTGTCAATGCACATGCCTACATCTACCACACAGAATTCATACACTAATTTATACTCCATCCTAACAAAGACAATTACATACAGCAAACCTAATTACATAGACAAACAAGGAATGGAGATAATCCGATTCACAAATCACCATTTTAACTAATAAACAATAAAAATTTTACCAACCATGCCGACTGCCAAACATGTATTGAATTTGAGAACACTAGGAAAGATAATAAATATACCTTGGGAACCTGCTTCCTCTTCTTATCGAGCTTCTCCTTCTTTGCCTTCACGCGCTGAGCCTCGGCCAAAAGAGCCATCCTCCTCGCAGTCTTAGCATAAGGATTGAGCTTCAGAAGAGTGTTCAAGTTCTTCAATGGATTCTTCTTAAGCTGCGCCCGCTTGAAATCCTTCTTGATCGGCCTCACCACAGATTGAATTTCATCAGAGTTGATGATCCTCGAGAGATCAGAATTAACCATCTTCGATCGCGGCAACACATACCCCTTCTTCTTCTCCGATTTCTTCTCAAAAGACCCGTAAATTGAATCCAGCTTCTCGAAAGCCGATTTAGTCCAGACGATGAACCGACCGAGATGACCACCAGGAGCAAGCTTCAGAAGATTAAGCCTCTCAACATTAGCGACCTCCACTCCCGGAATGTTGCGAAACGCCTTGACAATCTTCGAACCCTCGGTTCCATACATGATCAGAGGTCCCTTACGAGAAATGTAGCGACGATTCCTCATCTTACCCTTACCAGGTCGGATCGCATGGCTGTCTTTCGCCTTTTCTGCATCAGGATACGCACCGATCTGCTTCAGAACCTTGATCGCAGCCGATGTTTTCTCTACACCTTCGGCGGAATCACCAACAACGAGAGGAATCTCAGGAACGCCTTGAATGTCAACCGAAAGGATTGATGGTGACATCGCCTTGAATGTCAACCAACAAGATAGGTGGTGACATCGCCTTGAATGTCAACCGAAAGGATTGATGCTGACATCGCCTTGAATGTCAACCAAAGGATTGATGGTGACATCGCCTTGAATGTCGACCAACAAGATAGATGGTGACATCGCCTTGAATGTCAACCGAAAGGATTGATGGTTACATCGCCTTGAATGTCAACCAACAAGGTGGGAGGGTGACAGCTCCTTGAATGTCAACCAAAAGGATTGATGGTGACATCGCCTTGAATGTCAACCAATAAGATGGAGGATGTACAAAAATATGATTGGTTAGAGCATTGTCTGCTTCATTGCTTTGCCACGATCGTATGTGACGTCATTTCCCGTGATGATTGCTGGTGAAAGAAAACCGCCGTAGTCAGACCATGAAACCCAACACAAAATTTCTGATTTTTCTGAAAATGTTGAATTTTATTTTGAAAGATGACTTTTGAACCCATGCGAAATACTATACTCTGCCTTTGAATTTGCAAGGGAATTGCCTTTTGGATGTAGCATTAGGAGATCATGAAAACATTTGGTGTTTTCGGGCAGTACAGTATGACCAAGAGAAAGCAGGACTTTATTAATCATTATTGTACAGGATAAGTAAAACTAAGTTTAGTCTCACCACGTGCTAGATTGGCAATACAAAGAGTCTTGTGAACAAATGGATTGTTATGACAAATGTGTTTGCTCGAGAGGTGAAGCGCGAATGGTCTTCTACAGATTTCGCCATCAACTTTTTCCCTTTTTTGCCCTTGGAATGACCAAGTCACGGGTTGCAAAATTTTTGCGCGATGAGGCCATTGCTGGTTTTCGCTCATGCCTGCAAAGTTGATCAGATCTTTTTCTTTTTTCCCTTTTTTACCCCTAGTCACAAGACTAGGACTGGGGTTCGCGTAATTTTTGCGCATTGAGGCCGTTTCCGGTTTTCACTCATGCCCGCGATTTATTTGAAGTACGATTCTGCTCTGATTGCCTGAAAAACTAATGTACAAAAGACTTTTGACAAAATTCGCTGTTTGAACCACTTTCAACTTTTTCCCTCTTTTACCCTTGGAATGACCAAGTCACAGGGTTCGCATTATTTTTGCGCGATGAGGCCGTTTCCGGTTTTCACTCATGCCTGCGAAATTGATAAAGCTAATTTCCCTTTTTTGCCCCTAATCACAAGACTAGAGCTGGGGTTCGCGTAATTTTTGCGCAGTGAGGCCGTTTCCGGTTTTCACTCATGCCCGCGATTTATTTCATATGGAGGCTTTACTCCCTTCATTGCCTTGAATGCCAGTATTCTGCCTCGGATACTATTCTGATAATTACTTGTACTCTTAGTCTCTAAGGGATCTAGGAGGACTTGAGATGGGACGGATCATTGGCTAAAGGGACTGAAAGTTTGGGACATCCTTTCTGCTTATCGGAATTCTGTTTTTTCTTGAAAACCTCTTGATTTTTTTTTATTTTTTATTTTTTATTTTATTTTTTATTTTATTTTATTTTTTTTATTTTTAGATTTTTTTTGTTGTTTTTTTTTGTTTTTTTTTTGAATGTTTTTGAATTGGAGCTATTTTGTCCAAATGGTTTGAAAATTTGACCGCACCTAATTTCCAGGTTGCCTACGTACCTTTTTTCAGGATCAGGTCATGACGTAGTTCATAGCAGACTAAGTGCAAGACGTCCCGATAAAAAGGTTTTTGAAAGAGAGGTTATAGGCTCGAAGGGTTAACTAACGAATTTTATTGATATATTGTAGGTGTTACAAGATTTATAGAGAGAACAGGTGCCAAATACGGCCTCCTATCATGTCCCAAAGAAGCTAAGAGTACAAGCAGTTATCAGATAGGATCCTAAGCATAATACTTCTTAACTTTATCTAAGTTGATTGGCTCAGGAAGATCCTCATCATCCATTTGTCCAAGTCGAAGGGCGCCTCCAGAGAACTTTTCTCGGACGATGTATGGGCCTTCGTAGTTTGGTGTAAATTTTCCTCTAGGATTTGGACGATTTGGCAACAATTTCCGAAGAACAAGGTCACCAACTTCAATGTTTCTAGGCTTGACCTTCTTATTAAATGCTCTAGCCATACGCTTCTGATAGGCTTGACAGTGATCAATGGCTTTCAGTCGTTTTTTTTCAATCAGATGCAACTGTTCATATCTGGCTTGTGCCCATTCTGATTCTTCAAGTTCTGCTTCCATTAGCACTCGCAATGACGGAATTTCAACCTCAATAGGCAAGACAGCTTCCATACCGTATGCTAAGGAGAATGGTGTCGCACCAGTCGAAGTGCGAATCGATGTTCGATAGGCCATGAGTGCATAGGGAAGCATTTCATGCCATGCAGAATACTTGATTGCCATTTTCTCGATGATTCGCTTCATATTTTTGTTTGCGGCTTCGACTGCCCCATTAGCTTGGTCTGTATGGTGTAGAATTATGATGTTGGATCTTGAATCTCTGACAGAGTTCAGTCATACCTTTGTTGCAGAAGTTTAGAGCATTATCTGTGACAATCTCGTGCGGAACCCCATATCTGCAAATGATGTCTTTCTTGAAAAACCGCTGAACAATTGAGGCTGTGACATTAGCAAAAGAGGCCGCTTCAACCCACTTTGTGAAATAATCAATCGCAACAAGAATAAACCGATGACCGTTTGATGCTTTCGGCGTGATGGGCCCAATGACGTCTATACCCCAAGCTGAGAAAGGCCAAGGTGCAGTTAGATTGTGCAATGTAGTAGGTGGTGCATTGATTCGGTCTGCATAAATCTGGCATTGATGGCATTTTTGAACATGACGACAGCAATTGAATTCCATAGTAGTCCAATAGTACCCCAATCTAAGAATCTTCTTTGATAACATTAATCCGTTCATGTGGGGACCGCAAACTCCTCCGTGAACTTCTTCAACCACTTGTGCTGCTTCCTTTTTATCAAGGCATCTCAACCAAATCAAATTGGGTGACCTCTTATATAACACTCCTCCTGAGAGAACAAACTGGATAGAGAGTCTTCTGATTGCTCGTCGATCTGCTTTGGTGGCATCCAGAGGAAAAGTGGCGTCATCCAAGTATTGCTTGATATCTGTGTACCATGGCTTGTCATCTGGACGCTCTTCTATAACTAGACAGTACGCTGGTTGGTGTTGTTGCTGAATCTCAATAGGCCAAATTAGACTTCCTTTAGGAAATTTTACCATAGCAGCTAGGGTTGCAAGAGCATCGGCGAATCTGTTATGCGTCCTACACCTGTGATTGAAAGTGATCCTTCTGAACTTAGTGATTAAAACATTGAGGCAGGCCAGATACGGTATCAATTTTTCTTCCTTGATTGCCCATGATTCATTAGCTTGACAAATTACCAGTGATGAATCACCATAAACATCAATCTCTTCTATGCCAATACAATGTGCTTCTCTGAGTCCAGCTATACATGCTTCGTATTCTGCAGCATTATTTGAACATCTGAACTTTAGCTTGACTGATATAAGAAGATGAGCTCCTCTTGGCGAGATTAAGACTGCTCCTGCCCCATTCCCATGCTGGTTTGCAGCTCCATCAAAGTACATCTCCCATCTAATATAATCAGGATCTTCTGGTTCTAAACTTAGAATAGCTTCATCCGGAAACTGGTCATGCATTGAAACATAGTCGGATGATGGGTTATATGCCAAATGATCTGCAATTGCTTGCCCCTTGAGTGATTTCTGCGTCATGTATGTGATGTCAAATTCTGATAGCATCATGAGCCATCTGGCTGTTCTTCCTGAAGTAGCAGGCTTTTCTAATAAGTACTTAAGTGGATCCATTCTTGATATCAAAATCACAGGATATGACAATAAATAATGTCGCAATCGCTGGGTAGCCCACACCAATGCTAGACAAGTCCTCTCTAATGCATTGTACTTTTCTTCGTATTCATGCAAACGCTTACTGATGTAATAAATGGCCTATTCCTTTCTGCCTGATTCATCATGCTGAGCTAGCACACAACCCATTGATGTCTTTTGGATGGAGATGTACATTAAAAGTGGTCGTCCAGGTGTTGGAGGGACAAGCACGGGTGGATTGAGAAGATATTGCTTGATCTTATCAAAGGCCTGTTGACATTCATCTGACCAGACTGTAGGCACATTCTTTCTAAGTAATTTGAAAATCGGCTCACAAATCGGAGTAAGCTGTGCAATAAAACGACTGATATACTGAATCCTTCCCAGAAATCCTCGAATTTCCTTTTCTGTCTGAGGTGCAGGCATCTCAATGATAGCTCTTGCTTTAGCTGGATCGACTTCGATTCCTCTTTTACTGACAATGAAACCAAGAAGTTTTCCTGACGTCGTTCCGAACGTACATTTTGCCGGATTTAGCCTTAGACCAAAGACTCTGAGCCTGTCACATAATTTCTTCAAATCTTCTGGGTGATCTTTAGCCAGTGGGGATTTGACAATCATGTCGTCTACATAAACCTCTGTGCTTTTATGCATCATATCATGAAATAATGCTGTCATTGCTCTTTGATACGTTGCTCCTGCATTCTTGAGTCCAAATGGCATGACCTTGTAACAGAAAGTGCCCCATGGGGTAATGAACGAGGTCTTTTCCATATCCTCTTCGGCCATTTTGATCTGATTGTATCCCGAGAACCCATCCATAAAAGATAAGGTTTCATGTCCAGCTATATTATCGACAAGGATATCTATGTGAGGAAGTGGAAAATTATCTTTTGGACTAGCCTTGTTCAAGTTTCTATAGTCGATGCACATTCTGACTTTGCCATCTTTCTTAGGCACTGGTACGATATTGGCCAGCCATTCTGGGTAAGTTGCCACTGCTAGAAAACCTGCACTTATTTGCTTCTCGATTTCCTCTTTAACCTTTTGAGACCATTCTGGCCTTAACCGTCTGAGCTTCTGCTTAACTGGTTTTACCCCTGGATTCAATGGCAATCTGTGGACTACTAACTCTGGATCAAGGCCGGGCATGTCCGCATATGACCAAGCAAATACATCAATGTAACGTTTGAGGAAGTCAATCATAGCGCTCCTTTGCTCAAGACTCATTGTAGTGCCAATCTTCACACACTTAGGATCATCTTCGGATCCGAGATTTATGGTCTCGGTGTCCTCCTCATTAGTTTTACATATCCCTTCGTACTGTTCAAGGAGGTCGAGGATCTCTTGTGGAGGTTCCTCTTCTTCCTCTTCGTCATACTCTACTTCTAAAAGTTCAAGATTGATTTCATGATTTGAGTTAGCTTTATCCTGGGCAATTCCCTGGCAAACCAATAAGCTCGGTCTTAGTATTTGAGTATTGTTTGTTTGTTTTTTTTTGTTTTTTGTTTTTTTGTTCTTGGTGACTTCAGATCACTAAGCCTTTTTTGGAGACTTAGGTCATACCATCATGAGCCAAAACTTTATGTATATACAAAAGGAAACAAGTCTTGAGACAAAGAAAATGAACTTCATTGATTTTCTGATGTTTTGTAATATTTACAAAGATGCGTAAAGCAAAAGACTATTAACTATTTTGAAATGACCAACCAAGCCGCCTAGAAAATAAAATTTTTGGTTTTTCTCTTTTTAACCTAAAAATGAAGTGAACAAATAAAGAAAAGAAACCGGGTCATGGTCTGACTAGTCCGACCTTCTTTCCCTGCCTTCCTCTGGCTGCTTCAACTGTGATGGGATCGGTCCACCATACGAGAGGAGAAGAACTGGCTCGTATGAGCGGAACAGAACTGGATGATGCTTGCGAAGCACTGGAGAGGGTGCACACTTGTTCCTCTGCCGTGTAATTGATCTGGACTGCATCTTCAACAGCGAGTTCCTCAAACAATTGAGCCACCTCGATCATTTCAAGAAACCTTGCAGGATCGTCCTTTGGCTGAGGTGTGGGTGCAGGGTTGACAGTTGGTTCTGGGTCTGTTTCCTCAAAAGGAAGGTTTTTATAGATTTCAAAATCAGAAGGTCTGGGAGTACTGGTAGGAAAGGTAACAGATAGGGGAGGTGGGGGCACCGACTTTACTGATGATTTCCTTTTGTCAGCTTGTTCAAGAAATCTTCCAACTCTGGTTTGTACCCTATTCCGAAACGAGGTGTGTAGCGAGGTGCTACATACCGCTTCTTCATTCCTTGGTGGTGGGCGCCCAAACCCAAACCAGGTCTGTACTTCATTTTTGCCATGATCCTCACTGCTGCCGGTATATACTCCTTTTTCTTGCTTTCAAGCTGAGCAATACAAGTAACTTCCTCGAACTGATAAGTCATAAAAGCTGCCCCTTGTCCCAATTCTTGGACATCCCCAAAGGAATTTGCCAGAGATTCTGTCGGAATCACAATCAGTTGGTCGCCTTGAATGAACTTAATTCTCTGATGAAGTGATGACGGGATGGCCCCGGCCATGTGGATCCACGGCCTTCCAAGAAGAAGAGTGAAAGAAGCTGGCACATTAACTACTTGAAAATTGGTCAAGAATTCTGATGGCCCAATGGAAATGTTTAAGTCGACATCTCCCAAATTTTGTCGAGTTGAATTGTCGAAAGCTCTAATTGTCATAGGTCTTTTCTTGATATGGCTGATATCCATTCCCAAACCTTCTAAAGTAGTCAATGTACAAACATTCAAGCCAGATCCATTATCTACCAGAACTGCTGAAAGTGTTTTACCCATGCACTGCACTGAGATGTAAAGAGCTCTGGTATGTTCCTTATCACTGTCCGGGATTTCCTCTTCACTGAAGGTAATGGTCTTTGGTTCCAGAATCTGACCTACCAGTTGCCCCAAACGCTCAGGCGTTATATCCTTCGTGACATGAGCATTGTTAAACACCCTAAGCAATTGCTCCCGATGGTGCTCTGAAGTTAAAAGTAATCACATCACTGAAATTTGAGCCGGGAGCTTCGTGAGTTGATGGGCAATATTATATTCCTTCGCTTTCTCCAAAATTTTCAACAATGCCGCATCTTCCTCTTTTTGTTGCTCAGGACTCAGACATTGCTCTTTGCCCTTGGACTTAGGCAGCTCAACTTCTGGTTGCTGGGAAACTCTTCCTGACCTGGTTATTGCAGTGATGTTTTCATTGTCTAGAATGAGAGAAGGAGGGGTCGGTAAACGATTGAGGGGATGGATTGGTGCTGGGATGTATGCCTGACAATGGGATTTTAGAGGTGTAAAAATGGGGTGTTCACATTGATCTAACCCACACTTCCAGCTTACGTGAATCCAAACTCTCTTGCATTAGAGCCCTAAGCTTCCGACCAAACTCTGCTTCTTCTTGAGGATCTACCTCTACCACTTTTTGCCTGACATAAGGGACGGAGACAGGGGCAGTTTCCCCCTGAACTTTAAAAAAATAATATCATATTATTTCATTGTTTAATAGGGTATAACCATGGGGCAATGGGGAAATTACTCGTATCTTTTATGCAATGTTATTTAACAAGACATAGCCATGGGACAAAAGGGACAATTGCTCTTGTAAACAAGGAGAAACAATACTTGTAGAATATGTACGAAACATATGAATGAGATGACCAACAAACTTTGTCATCAAGAAAAATATTCAAGACCACATTCCCCTAGACCTATAATATTTCCTATACGCTTAATTATTTTTCACAAATCTACAAGCAATTATTAACATTTTCAATCAACCATCGCTTGCCCCTACAAGAAAATACTGGCTTCGCCTATGCCTGACATGGACTTTGTCATCCTAGTCATAAGCAACAAGCTCACCTTATCACCACTGTCCTCATCACTGTTGCATTCATCATCCTGGTATTTGAATTTGTCCTCATACAACTCTTCTTCGTTTTCCTTACTGTCTATGCCAGTGCCACCACTTGCTAAGTTGTGTTCACTGTCTCCTACAACATCTTCACGCCCTCTGCCATTTTCTTCAATTCTATACACACTCATGCTCCTCAAATTCTATTAGGACTGCCACTACAACAAAACTACCAAGCACTGACTAAAATTATTATATCTCTAATACATCACTTATAGTGAGAAAATAACTTCTGTCACTAATGTTTTATCTCTAATAAGGTATTCGACACTTATGCATATTTAATATATTTTTAAATAATAATTTTACCTACAGAGACATAAATATTCTGTCACTAATGGTAACAAACCAATTGTGACGGAATATTTCCGTCACTAATGCATATTTCGACATTTAATTCACTTTTATAAAATAAATTTGCCTACAGAGATGGAAATATTCTATCACTAATGGTAAAAGACCAATTGTGATAGAATATTTCCGTCACTAGTACATATTTCAACATTTAATTCATTTTTGTAAAATAAATTTCTCTATAGAAACATATTTCGATTTTTTAAGCTATTTCCCACCGCAACGATTTTAGGGCTTAATCGACACTTCTGGGAGTCGAATATGTTGAAGAACTTGGTCTTTTACCATTATTGAGCTGTCAAAATCAAAGAAGAAGAAGGAAGGAGAGGTCCTAACTCCATCCTAGACGCTCAGTCGCAGTAGCTCGCTGGAACCCCCCTTCATCTTCCCAATGGTAAAATCTCTCTCCTCTCTATCCCTTTGGGTTCTACCCTCTCTCTCACACTCGATTTTCTCTCTCTAATTTTTTTTTTTTTTAACATTTTGCCTTTTTTTCCTCTTCAACAGCATCAAGGGTTGTCTACAACCCTCCATTTTTGCTCAAATCTCAAACTCCTAGGGTTCCAAAACCTCCTCCAGACCATCACTATCATCATCGTCATCCATTTCTGGTTCGTCTTCCATTACAAAGAACAACAAAGCTCAGATTTCTGGTTTTGCGCCTCCGTTGGTTTGAGAAAGGGAATAGATCGAGAAGCATATCTTCAACAGGTTCATATGTTCTTCTCTCTCCCTCTCTCTCTCTTCTCTCTATCTCTCATTCTCTCTCTCTCACTAGAGGGAAGAAAGGGTGGCTATATTTTTTTATAAAAAAAATCAGTTTTAGAGACGAAAATCATCCATCTCTAAATTTATTTGTGACGCTTGCATTAGTAACGGACAATATTTTTGTTACTAATGCTATTAGCGACGGAAAAACGATTATTAGTGCTGGATATTGTTTGTCATTAATCGGTAGTTTTCTCGTAGTGTGCATTAACATCCTCCATGGATGCATATCTTACCATGTTTGTTTGCAAACAAGTCTTACAACATATAATTATGAGCTTATTCCACTATACAGAGATAAGAAAATTATGGGATACTTTCAGTATCACAGATGAGACAGAATCTTCAAAATACAATAATGCAAAATAACGATAAAGAAAATATGTTTTATACTACTAGAAAAGCAATGAAAGTTCAAGTGAATGAGTTTCCAAGTATCTATGAAGTTCCTTGATGAAGATATAATTACAAAAATATTACGAAAAATTATCAAATTTTGACTAGTGCATATTCACAACTAGTTCATTTTGTATCATATGTGTGACACCTTTACAAGTTTACTTTTTTAGATTAACTATCGACAGAAGCTCCATTTGAAAAGATAATCAGAGCAACCCCAAAAATTCCTTGAGTAGGGGTGTATTCGAGCCGAGTTGAGCTGAGCTTGGCCAAGTTTGAGCTTGGTTTGAAGATGCTCGAGTTCAGCTTTAGCTTGATTCGAGCTCAAATGTTTAAACTTGAGCTTGGTTTGAACAAGCTAGATTGACCGAGCTCGAACTTTAATTAAGCCAAATTGAGCTCGGGTTGGCTAAAACTTGATTCAATGATTATTTTCTTGAATTTTACATGTTTTTAATACAAGTGTTTATTAATAAATTATAATGCAAAAAACTATGAAAAATTATTATATTCATAAATGAAAATAAGTGTTGGGAGGTAGTTATTCAATTAATAGAGTAGAAAGTTAACTTCTAACTCTTTTTGTTGTTATTATTTCTTAAAGTTACTTGTTACAGATTAAAAATTCTTACAAAATATCGGTTTGCATTAACATAAATAACATTGCCAAAAAAATTATGGGGCCGATCGAATTAAGCATGGTCTAGCTTGAGCTTGACTCGTATAAACATTCGAGATTCGCTTGATTCGGAAAGATAATCGTTGTTATAACATTAATATACCAACGATTTTAGTGTCCATCGCTAAATTTCCGTCACTACAGGTCAGATTTCTTGTAGTGCTCAAACAAGCTGAGCTGCACTGAGTCAAGTCATTGAAGGTCAGATTTCTTATAGTGCTCAATTGAGTTAAGCTGCACTGAGTCAAGTCATTGAATTAGTTTGCCTTGATTGTAGTCTACTTTGGAGGGGCATTGTGGGATTATAGGGAAAAAGATTTACTTGACATAAGTGTCCTTATATTTACTAGCAGGTGGCACGTGCGATGCACGTGAGAGCGAGGGGAAGGAGTTAACCACGGTTAGTAAGAGTTAAAAGAGACACGTGTTAACCCGCAGTTTCGATTGAACTCTATTGGCTGTGATTCTATTCTTTAAATAGATACATGAGCAAGGGGTAGTTTGGGAATTAAAGTAAAATATAAAATCAAAGTTTTGTTTTATAGAAGGGTAGTTTGGGAATTTCAAAAAAATCAGGCTACGCCTCCCACTCACATTATAATAGTAAAGATAATAACAAAACTACCCTACCTCAAGGCATCTTTTGATCTTTTGGGTTGCTTATCTCTTTATAGTTAATCTTATACGGTTTCTTTTGTATGAGAGATTTAACTATGAACAGGAGTTCTAGTTGACCAGATAATAAATGAAGCAACCTTCTAACCAAAAAAAATGGAGCAACCTGAAAAAACCTTTAGGAGATGGTAGTTTGGTAATTATAAATCCAAAGAAAGGAATTTTTTATCACTAATTTTTTTTTCATTTCCCAAAAGGCTTTTTTTTAAAAAAATCCTAAACACCTAGCCACAAGGGTTTTGTATTGGGTTTTTTTGCATATTAGCTGCTGTGTTCTAATGTATTAGCAACTTTGCGAATACACTTTTATGAGTAACAGTTTTACAAATTAACTCATGGTTTTGCAACCGTTAGAGAAGCAACCTCAATCCTGTGTTTCTTTATACATCCGTTTGATATTGTTAGGAAAATAACCATTATGCCCTTACGATATTTCATAATCTCACAAATCTTTAACCACCCTTGAACTATGGTTAATAAGTTTTAACCCTTGTGATTAAGATTCACACTCATACGGGATAAAACATGTAACCCTGGTTTAAAAAAAAATAGTGTCTCCTTTTAACGCCCTTTAACTTGGGTTAAGATACACTTAGAGTTAAAGCATCTAACCTTGGTTTTAAAAGAAAAAAAATTCACGTGTCCCCTTTGAACTCCCTTTAACTGTGGTCAAGATTCATTAATGCTTAGGGTTTAAAACATCTAACCTTGATTTTTATATTAAAAAAATATAAAAAATTAACATGTCACTATTAACTGCTTTTAAATGTGGTTAAGGTACACAAGATCCTTAGGGTTAAAACATTTAACTTTGATTTTTAGAAAAAAAAATATATTAACTTGTCCCTTTTTAACCCCCTTTAAATGTGATTAAGATCAACTAACCCTTAGGGTTAAAGCATCTACCTTGGTTTTTTACCTATCTTTTAACTCCCTTTAACCGTGGTTAGGGTTTACTAACCCTTATGGAATGAGACACATTAATTATTATTTTTTAAATACCAAGGATAGATGCTTTAACCCGAAGGATTAGTTGATCTTAACCATAGTTAAAGGGAGTTAAAATGGGACACCTTAAAATTTTAATTTTTTTAAACCAAGGTTAGATGCTTTAATCCTAAGGGTTAGTGAACCTTAACCACAGTTAAAAGGAGTTAACAAATATGTTAATTTTTTTTCTAAAAACCAAAGTTAGATGTTTTAACACTAAGGGTGAGTGAATCTTAACCACAGTTAAAGGGAGTTAAAAAGGGACACGTTAATTTTTTCTAATTTTTATATATATATATAAATCAAGGTTAGATGGGTTAATGAATCTCAACCACAGTTAAAGGGAGTTCAAAGGGGAAACGTTAATTTTTTTTCTTTTAAAACCAAGGTTAGATGCTTTAACTCTAAGGGTTAGCGTATCTTAACCTAAGTTAAAGGGAGTTAAAAGGGGACATATCAATTTTTTTAAAAAACCAAGGTTAGATGCTTTATCCCTTAAGGGTGTGAATCTTAATCACAAGGGTTAAAACTTATTAACCATAATTCAAGGATAGTTAAAGATTGGTGAGATTATGAAATATCATAAGGACATAATAGTCGTTTTCCAAATAATAACAAATGAATGTCTACAGAAACGAAGGATTGACTGACAGTTACAAAACTGTTACTCATAACAATGTATTTGCAAAGCTACTAGAATCCAGTAGCTTTTGAATTTTGATCCCAAAATCTACTGATATGCAAAAACCCCTTTTGAATTTTGATCCCAAAAGCCCAAACACCTAGCCCAAGCGGAGTTGGGATCATAGTCATTTGTGATTGAATTAGGGAGAGTTCAATTGCACTCACAACAATGCACAACACAACACATGTTTCTTTAATTGTCGTTAAGAAGCCTTTAAGATTAATATTCACATCTTAGTTTTTAAAATAAATTATTACTTAAAAATATTAACCCTAAGAGTTAAAAACACCTTTTAACAACAGTTAAAGGGATACTCGAGTTGAATCGCAATTGACTCTAATGCGAACTCCCCAAGTAGGTGTCTTTAGCCACGATGGCTAACCGGTGTGCCACGTGTTGGAGACCCTTAGATATGAGATTTTCTCTGGTTGGTACTGATGGCATCATGACCGCAATCATCCAATCCGAAAGTACCACTGCATGCCAATTCATGTTGAGAACAAGGCTTGATAATACAGGACTTAAGATCATCTCGGGCATCTACAAGACTTAAAGGTCGTCTCGGGCATCTTAGCGGCTACCTTAGGTCAATCTACGTATGAGTTTGGTGCCTGTTAGTTACATAATATCATTTTTTTAAGCACCTAATTTTTACACCCCCAAACCCTATCAATCCCTAGTGGAGCCCCTTGTCTAACCATAGGTGAGCCCTACGCTAAACCCTAATGAAACCCTAAACCCTAGGACAAACCCTAGAACCTAAATCCTAGAGTCTATACCCTTGGGCTCATAGCCCATCACCTTTAAAAATCCTAAAACCCTAGGTAAACCCATTTGGGCTCACGGCCCATTTCAATACTCAAAGCTCATCGCCATCCAAAACCCTAAACCCTAGTGTGACCCTAGCTAAACCCTAGATAAGCCCTAGGCCTAGCCCTAAACCAAACCCTAAACCTAGCCCTAGATAAACCCTAGCCCGAAACCTAGGACAAAGCCCTACGGGCTCAAGGCCCGTTTAAAAGCCCAAAAAACCACAAAATCCACTAGCCCAAGTCTTTTGGGGCCCAAACTTGGGCCCACCAATCCTTGAGGTCCACATGGGTGGGACCCACAAACCCAAATCCGAAAAAGGGCGGGAAGATCCCAAAATTGGTGCCCTACTTGCTTTTTGCCCAAGTGAGTAGGGGTGTGACCCAAAGAAGAAACAAAACCAGGGTGTCGGTAATTCTCTTTGGGAATGGTGGTAATTCGATTACCACCATTCCTGAATTTTGCAGATTGTGTGTGCAGGCTCCCCCTGTAGCCACCTGCTCCACTTGGGACCTTCACCCTAATCCCCTCCGACTTTCTTAATACCCGTAATGCCCCTGAGGGTCATCCCTTTCTCCTCTATAAAGCTCGGCCACCCCCTGTTCAAAACTCTCCATTTTTCACGTCCATACTTTGCCTAAGTTCAAAGCAACCACCCCATTTCACCTCAGTCCCCTACTACCACTTTGAGTGACCCTTGAGACATCCTAGGACCCCAATCAGGTACCTCTAGACCATGCACCACACTTACAAACCACCCTTCATTACCCACAGTTGATATCATCTCGGCACCACCATCGTAACAGCTCACTCGGGGTCAAGAAACCCCCCTCAACTCCTTTCTCTCTCTGTTACGAACAGTGTAAGGACCCCCTGGTCCCATTCCAGGGGGTCCATGTCTTGCTTTCTCTGATTAATAGTTTGTTGTGGCCAAGGACAGAGCCCCCAACCTCTTTCATTGGTTTTTAGGAAACCTCTCGAGGTCTAGAACGGGTTCAACCCCTTAGCACAGGCATGACATCACCCCATTAGGATCTAGGGGTCCCTCAGTCCATGAAGGTACCCTTAGATTCTCACTGGAGCAGACCCCAGTAGGGGAGAATAAGTTTTTTTACAAAACCTGCTACTGGTCGGTAATGGGATTACTGACCAGATCTGTAGTCCTTGTATCTCGCTTGTTAACCCTGGTCAACTTGAACCTTGGTCAGTTCCAGGACCAAGGTTGAGTTCCTTAGACCCTTGACAACCTCTCTACAAAAAACCAACCCCTAACTCAAGGTTTAACCCTGGTTAACTGACCTGTAGACTCAGACAGTCCCCTTGTCGGCACTCCCTTTATCGACAAAAATGACATTTTTTTAAACAGAAACTTTGGGCCCTTGTGGGGCCCACATACCACATGCTCTGGGGCCCACCCAAGGCTTGTTGGAAAGCCCTTACTACAGGCTACCTTCCTGCAGAATTTTGGGACCCAACTCTACTTCTAACTAGGGTTAGCATAACCCTAAACTCAGATTAAACTTCTGTACAGTATGTCGGTAGTTAGACTACCGACATTTTAGACTTTTTTTTGCTTGATTTTAGGCTCTTGTGAGGCCCACACCCATGATCTGATGGACCTGACACCTGACCCATTTGAAAGCTTGCACTCCCAGCTATCCAGCCATGCTGTTACTTCACCCAAGGGAGATCCCTAATTCTGGTTATAACCCCACAAACTAGGGTTAAAATTTTGTAGAAATGGAAGTAATCCAATTACCTCCATTTTGTAATTTATTAAACTTAGGGCTTTGTGAGGGGCCCAAACCTGGTAGAAGACCATTTTAGGCTCTGCCATACCCTTTGGGCCCAATTTTGATTGACCATGACCCTTAACCATGGTTAAAGTGGCCCCAGTTAATTTTTAACCATGGTTAAATACTATTTAACCCCACAAAAATATGGAAAAATCCATAAAAATACAAAAGACTAAAAAATCTCAATCTTGGACTTTTTAACCCTGGTTAGCACTCCTAACTATGGTTAACATCCTCTTAACCCCGGTTAGCAACCATAACCCTCGGTTAACACTCCCCTTAGCCTCCGGGCTTCACCCTTTGCCTCCGGGCTTTACCCTTGGCCTACCGGGCCTCACCCCTAGTCTACCGGACTACCTCTCGGCCTACCGGGCCCCTCACTTTGCACATTGACCAACCTCGGTCAAACAAAACCTTAATCTACCGGATTAGGTCCGTTAGCCGCCTTTTGGTACGTACACACGCTCCCCTCGCCTTAGTACAGGCTCAAGTACTAGAATTACATTCGGTCTGATCTCACCCCTATGTGAGTACGTAGGCAAACCAACTTGGGTTCGACCTGATTAGCTTTTATTTTCTTCCGGTTAGTATAAGTTAAACACTTTGACATTCGATTAATCTTGATCTTAATTTTGGCTTAAATCTAGCAAGTAGGAAACCACCAAGTGTGGAAGTGTTGGGGTGCCTAATCCTTTCCCCGAACTTAACCGAACCTCTTACCCCGATCCCTGATCGCGGACCAAGCCTTATCCAACATTTCCTGAGAACTTATCTCTTTTGAATTAATAAGTGGCGACTCTAATCCCGTGAGACATTTTCGAGGGAGTCAAATCCCATGCTCACAATTTTCACCAAAAAAAAAAAATCGTCCTAGCTAGATGGCCAAGACATCCTCTCTTGCTAAAATGTCATGATGACACGTGTTCAAATAGCTTCACATTTTTAATCGTCTTAACTATTTTCCTCATTTTTTAGACTCCTATTACTTTCGAATTTT
Organism: Tetracentron sinense; assembly: GCA_015143295.1. NCBI lineage: Eukaryota > Viridiplantae > Streptophyta > Magnoliopsida > Trochodendrales > Trochodendraceae > Tetracentron > Tetracentron sinense. The sequence continues at coordinate 74,488 of JABCRI010000837.1, forward strand.
AAGGATGTAAATGCATTTCAGTAAGAGTAAGAGGATATTTATGGCTATAGCAAAAGACAATCCTAAGCCTTGATACAAAGGACGAACGCCTTGATACAAAGGACGAACGAAAGTTAAGGGTGTGCCATTCTGCTAAGACCACACATCGTACCGCTTAACAAAAATAAGGCAGCAGATTTTCTTTGGCAGATGCCAAAAAAGTGGTCTCGGGCTCCACACAACATGCAACATGTGGTGATAAAAGGGGGAAAAATATTAAGCGGGGAGAAGTCAAAAACATGGAGAGAAAATAAAATGACTTCTCTCCTTTTTTATCGCCATATGTCGCATGATGTGTGGAAACTGGAGACCACTTTTTTGGGCATTTGCTAGAGACAACCCAGCCAAATATAATCTGAATGCTTTAGATTTATAAGAGCACACACCTTGCATGACATAGGCTGACCCTAGTTAGCAAATATGCAATATAATATGCCCGCATGCATATTTTTAAAAGAGTAATAGTTGGCTGCACTAACGAGGTGTGGACTATCGCTCTTCACTCTCACAAAGCCAACTCAACTGCCACAAATTTCAGTTAATTTTTGTTAACTTTTGAGGATAAATTTTTTTCTATTTTATTTTTTTTTTAAATTAAGGATATATGAAGTTAATCTTAACAACCGTTAAAAGAGGACACATAGAAGGGACATGAGAAGCACCTCCTCACGTCACCGACGGAGGAGGTGATTATTTTCCTTTTTGAAATAGACAACCATACTATGTAGACTTTCAAAAGATATACCTTCTTTCCTGAAAATCAACATGTCTTGTGATGAGGGTGAGTTTATCCTATTAGAAAGCAGTGTTGTTGCCAATTTCTATTAAAACTAGGGTTGTAAAAAGCCCAATCGGCCTGAATTTTAGGCTTGATCGAGCCAAGCCAAGCTTAAAAAAAACTTGAAAATCCAATCAAGCTGAACTCGGATCAACCCCTGTTTGATTCGGCTCGATTGAGGCTTGGTTCGGCTCCATTATTATTAAAATAAAAATATTATTTATATATATCATTATTATATATATAAATAATATAAATTATTATTATTATTTTAAAGTATTCAAGCCGAGCTCAAGCCAAGGCAAGCATAACTCGAGCTTGAATCAATTCGAGTTGAGTTGAGCCAAGCCGAGTCGAGTCGAGCTAAGCTTCGAGCCAAACTTTTAAATTCGGGCCGAACTTTCAAACTTGATTTCGGGCCGAGCCGGACTTCGGGCCTAGAACAAACCCTTTCAAGCCTAATTTTGAATTATTACAACATGAATTTCGTATAGGGTATTTTGTCCTAATTTTTTTTTAAAAAATCTAATTAAACCTGAATATAGACCTTTTTTGGTTGTTTGGCCTATCCCTTTTTTTCCACCGAATTTGTTGCCCAAACTTTCGAATGAAAAATCATAAAATACCCAATGTGGTATTTTGTTTCGCACCTGAATTGATGGGCCGGACTTTGTACCTAATGCTTGCCTCATGAAAATCTACTAATCGGGCGTAGGCGATCTTTTCAGGTCGACGAGTAATTTAACGGCTCAAATTGATTCGCCGTATATGTACTGTACGGAGCCCGCGAAAGCTGTGGTCTCTCTCTCTTTAGTCTCTACTGTTTTTCTCTTTTAGATGAAACATCAACATTTTAATTTTAAAGGAATTTCGGAAAACAACAGAAACCTAAAGATCTTCGATTCTCGAATGCTTTTCGAGTTTCGGTGTTCTCTCCATGAACATGAATTCGAGCTCTTCAAACCCTCAATCCATGGCGGCATCAACGCCTACTGATGACTCAGGCAAGAAGGTAAGGAAACCCTATACCATCACCAAGTCCAGGGAAAGCTGGACCGATGAAGAGCACGATAAGTTCCTTGAAGCTCTGCAACTGTAAGTTCTTTTTTTTTAGTTGAATCCATAGTCTGATGGTTCCTTACTTGTATCCTGAATTATACAGTTCTTGAATACTTTCCTTATTAATTACGGATACGGAATTTTCTTCATCTCTCTCTCATTTGTCTTTTAAGTATCGAATTAGGTCGGTTTGGTGAATCTGTGGGTTCTGATTTTGTTTCTGGTTTGTTACTATTTCTGAAAAAAATTCATAATCTTTTTTTAATTGAAATTTAATTACTTCATTTAGGTTGCTTATGCTTTCAAACTTGAACTGGTTTGGGTTAACATCAGTTGTCTTTGTGTATTGAATTATGTCGGTTTGGTGAATTTGTGGGTTCTGATTTTTGTTTCTGGTTTGCTATTATTTCTGAAGAATTTCGTAAACTTTTGTTAATTTAAATTTAATTACTGTATTTTGGTTGCTTATGCTTTCAACTGGATTTGGTTAACTGTTGTGGATATAAATTTGACTCCGAAAGCTGTCCTTTGGATGATTAGATCGACGGTTTTTAAACGTCCATTAGGAATTTCTAATACCAGCACTCAATCAATTGAGATATGTGAGATAAAAGTTCATTTCGTGTCGAGAATTTGATGGAATGCCACTAATACAATCTGATTACAGTCTGATTTGGATGGATTAGTATGACCTAGCAGAGTCATTGTTAGTTTACTACGGTTGGGTGGACTGCCTCTTCTGGTACAATAGAAGGTGGAGGTGTTGGGAAACCACACACTTTTCCCTCTTATGTGCAAGCCAATGGATATTTACCAGGTAGAAGTAAAACGCGGAATTATGAACAAAATATGAACCAAATAGAGCAATGCAAACCACAAAGAGAAAACCAGTATTTTTACCTAAGAAACCCTCCAATGTGAAAAAGAAAAACCAAGAGAACTAGTCCAGGTAAAATCTTCCACTATGTATGAATAATGAGATAACAATAGTTCTCTCTAGAATCTAGATACCGCTAGAGGATATCAACATCAAGTGACAATATCACTTGGATTACAATAAATCTTCACTAAAGAAAGTGGATAAACCAATAAAATAAACCCACTTACCTCAAGGGAGAAATGCAAGATGAAAGAGGATAATCTTCTCTTCTTCTTCACAAGCTTCTCTTCTTCTTGATGTACCCACACTTTCTTCTCTTCTTTAGAGAGATACCAAGCAACTCAAGTGTGTAGAATGCAAAAGGATTCTCCTTCTCTCAGAGAGCCCACCAACATGGAGACAAGGCATGAAATGTCATCTCCTTCCCAAAGAAAAACCATAGGAGACATTGATCATAGGTGTTGGGTCCCATTCCTCATAAAAGAGGGAAACCCAATAGGAGGATGGCGAATCGTTATAACAAGTGCTATCTTGTGGATCAATTGGTGAACAATTTGCTTTTGCATTATTCTGTTGTTGCTGAGGTGTGGGGTCATTTTCTCGCTTGACTAGGGTTGGCTTGGGTTTTTCCTCTGTCCTTTCAGGACTTCTTATTTTGTTGGCCTTCGGTTTGTTTAAAGGCTCCTCGAGTGTTTGTTTGGTCTCTTCTTCTAGGGACCATCTCATGGTCTATTTGGAAAGAAAGGAACATGAGAGTGTTTGAGCCTTTAAGGATTCCCGCCAGTCTTTGGGTGGGTTGTGTATTAGGGTAAGGGCTCTTATACTACCTTGGGCTTGATCAATAGGGATTTGGAGTGCCATATGTTACTTTGTCGTAGGCTCGTAGCTGGGTTTGTTATTGGTCATGGTCATGATTTCCATCTTGTTTCTTTATGTAGTCGAAGCTGTCTATTTCTTATTTTATTTGTTTTCCTTTTTATGTTCACTATATATATGTATGTCCTTCTATTTTCATCTATTAAGTGCTCTTTGCTCCGATAAAAAAAAAAGTTTCAACTTAGTCTGTACCTTGTACATCAAGTCTTTTTGTATTGCTGTTATACTGTATTTTTTTTAAACGAATGCTTTGTGTTTCTTTCCGGCCTTGGTTGCTGTTACTAATTTCTGTAATTCGCAGTCAGCACGATTTTCTCTGTATTTTCTTGTGGCTTCAGAATACTTTTATTGCGTGTACCAAGGCTCTTAAAACTGAGATCTTTGGTTTCTTTTTGGGTAATTCAGGTTTGATCGTGACTGGAAGAAAATTGAAGACTTTGTTGGTTCAAAGTCAGTAATCCAGGTACTAACCATCAAACTGTTCCCATCTAACAAGGTTGCTTACAGATTTTGTTTGACAGTGATTTGTATTTGGATTCATGGGTGAGCTACAGTTGATATAAACATTGGGTGTTGGAACGTTCAAACAGTGATAAAAGCTAGATTAAGCTCATATGAATAGAAATATTTTAGGTTTTGCCCAAATTTTCAGTATTTTATGGTAAAGTAGTAAATTCAGTTGGCATCCTGGTAAATTTATGTTCAATTATGCATTTTGCTACATTTCTGCCTTTACTTAGATTCATGGAACCAAGCTTGAGTCGTCAAATTTCTATAATAAAGGTGTCAATGTTCATCTCAATGATGGATTCTATCTCAAGCTTGGCCTGATTAGATATAAAACCAAATTCCCCCTCTTTGCAGCTACGGAGTCATGCCCAGAAATACTTTTTGAAGGTCCAAAAAAATGGTACAACTGCACATGTGCCACCACCTCGCCCCAAGCGCAAAGCTACCCATCCATACCCGCAAAAGGCGTCTAAAACTGGTTTGTTTATCTTGGTGACAAGGCCAATGTATTTCGGTTGGAGGAAATGAATTATTAACAATCCTGACATGTTACTTTTCGGAAAAATTGGCAGATTTAGTATCATTGCAAGCATCCATGGCTTATCCTTCTACATTGAACTGCCTAGCACCTGGATATTCCCCATGGCATGACACAGCCATGCTTATAAACACTAAATCAAGTAGAATCATGCCATCCCAAGATGAATTTACCAATCTCCTTGGAGTTGAAGGTATGCATATGTTCTTATGTGTTCTTTACTAAATAAATATGTACAGAAATAAATTCTTATAGAGGGAACCTATCATCAATTATTATGGCTTCCATCGTTAATGATGCAGATGATATTAGATCAAAGGGGGTAGCATGGGTAGGTAACAATAGCATTAGTGGCATCGAAAGCTCAAGTGGAACATTACTGGATTCTGAGATACCAAAACAAGGAGATAAAGGATCCATTCTGCATGGTAATCTTCTTTGTGTAAATGTGTCTTTCTATGTATTGCATTTGCATATTCGGCCTGAAGCTTCAAAGCTATATGAATAATGCAAATAATGTACTAAGCAGTCTTGGGCATGTTGTTGTCTGTATCATATATCATGCACACAGTATATTAGATACTTGTTCACATGTTAATGTGTGTCCTATTCACTTGTCCTATTTGTATTGTTGTAGATGCAGTCCACAGCATTATCGACAAAACCCAGGAACAGGTTTGATATGGATAAAATTCTTTAAACTTTTTAGTTCTTATATTCTCTTAGTTTGTTAAAGGGATTACCAAATTTATCAATTCATAAATCAGTTTACTAAGTCATTTACAAATAAGGAAAGCTTGGTCATCTGTTGATGCATTGCCCTCTTGTTAGATGGATCTGGGATCAGTTCTTGTTTATCGTGGGGTACAGTGGGTTTTTCCTCTTAGTTTCCAGAACTTCATCCCAAACTGGTCTTTGCTGGCATGGATGCTGCGTTGAATGAGTTGGATTAGTTCGAGAGGATAAAAGTTAGGGTTTGAGAGAGAAAAGAAGGAAAAGAAGAAGAATAGGTTTAGGGAAAAATTGTGAGAAATATTAATGATCTTTCTCCCATACTTTATTATTTATACTCTTCTAATGGTATACTATTATATACTAATAGTATACCAAAAATATAGTGTACAAGACATAAGAGATAACATAAACATAAAGCCCATTAAACCTTATAAAACAGAATGCAGTGTGGTGGATGCTCCCAAGTGCGACTTGGTGGACAGTATTGTTGCAAATCTCCCGAGAAATACGTAATTTCTCGTGGAAATACTGAGAAAAACATCTAGAGTTTAAAACTCCATTTTTATCGTGGTATTTTAAAAGTCTCGAGAGGAATACAATTTTCTCTTTTTATCATGTAAATATCCCGAGATTTAGTCGGTATTTTAAAAATGTCGCGAAAAATACCCAATATTGTTGGTTTGATAAATTTATAAATTGGTAATATTTATTGCTATTTTTTGTAAATTTAATTATTATTTTATCATTGTTGAGATTTAGGCGAGAAATACCTGAAAAAAATTTCATATTTGAAAATCTCCCGAAAAAAACTCCAGTCAAAAAAACTGAGAACGAGATTTGTAACATTGATGTGGGGGAGGAGAGGCACCGCAAGGTGTTCTAGAACATTTTCTCCCAAAAAAGAGAGGATTTGGCTTCGGATTTCCAAACTTTTGGTCCTCTAATATTCAATTAGGGAGGATTTTGAGTCCTTGGGTTTTACTTTTTTTTTTTCTTGCACATGTCTAGGTTTCTTGTATTCTAGAGGGGTCTTTGTGTGAAGTTTCCCTCCTTGTATTCTAGTGAGTTCAAACCTTCGTGAACTCCTACGTCTACATTTTATTTATTTAATACATTTACCTCTTTGCTGATAAAAAAAGACTATAAGGAAAGGTTGGTTGTGGTTGTTTAAACATATAAGTTGTAGCCTGCCTATCTTTAGGAGTAGTTGGTTTTTAAATCAAGTGTTTGGTGATCTCCCTTCTTATTCCCTAATTTAAATTGTAATCACTAGAGCTGATAAGAATTATTTAAATTATATTAAAACAGTAATACCAGTCATCATTTAATCTTTTAATTTACCTTTTTTCTGATTTTTTTCCCTTCTTTTGTTTATTCATCAAGCTACATATTTCCATGGATAGGAATATAAAATCTATGATCTCTCTCCTCGCCTATTAAAAAAAAGAAAATATAGGTGTGCTTTTTTTTAATTTTACCTATATTTTGCAGGTGTACCAGATTTTGCTGAAGTTTATACCTTCATCGGGAGTGTCTTTGATCCAGACACTAAAGGTCATGTGCAGAAGCTCAAGCAGATGGATCCCATTAATTTTGAAACTGTGAGTATATTATTTATTATTATTATTATTATTATTATTATTATTATTATTATTTTCCAGTTTTTATGATCTACAATACCAGGAAATTGCATTTGGTGTCTCAATAGCTTTGGCTTATCATTTTTTCAAATGAAAATTATTGAAACCTTAATAGTGAAAACATCTACACCTTAAGTGAAAATAACTTGAATTGCAATCAAATGGAGAAAAACAGGCATGGGACATCGTCTTTGAATCTTCGTGGCCAATAACTACTCTATATGAAGTTGACAAGAGGAAGTGCAATATTATCCAGAATTGGGTTTTCCCCCAATTACACCTCAACAATAGTGGGATGCCCAAAATATACTCATTTTTCAAAATCTTTCTTTTCTACACCTCCACGTGTGGGAATGAAGGGTTCTTTTTTCGTTCTGGACAGAAATGCCCCTGCCACTCATTTGTTCTCAACTGAAATAATTTGGTTGAGACGTGTTTTTGCCGTGTATGAAACTTTTGGGTTGTTTTGTGGAAACCTTTGATAAAACACGCCAAACTAAGGATTTTAAACAGGACAGCATGCAATGGGAGATACCCGGAGTCAGATTCATGCAACCCCATTTCATGATCTCAGGAGATAGATTACAGGGCTTGAAGATAGCCTTGAGAAGGATGGAAATGTCTCCAACTTCTTGCCCTTCTTTACCAGTTAGAATGGTGGATTGAGAGCTCAAGGATGGTCTATTTAGAGTTAGTGAGCAAATAAGCCTAACACTAAAGCAAGCTAAGTATTGTATACCTTTCGGTTCATCCACTGTTCCTGAAACTAAGGGAGAAGATGTAGATAATTCTCTCCAAACCCTTCAAACCATCTTCCCAACCCCCAAAGATCTATCCTCTTTCTTCTTCCTGTTTTGCTTGAAACTCCTTCAAGACGAATCAACAATCACTCAATCGAATGAGTCTGCTCTAGAAAGCCCTGAAAAACAAACAAACTCGGATAAAAAAGAGAGGTGCATCTTTAAAGGGATCTTGAGCAGTTGGCCCATGAGAGTAAGTAGTGAAAAGCTCATGTCAGCATTCAAGTCTTCACTTTCCTTACACACCAAACCTTTGATGACTGCACGTCTCACCCAAATTGTGGTAGAACCTCCTGCAAAGGTTTCCGCAAAACACCCCAAAAGTCCTGTGCACAGCAAAAAAAGGTCTCACCCAAATTGTTTAGGTTGAGAACAAATGAATGGCAGGGGCATATCCAGAAAGAAAAGAGAACCCCCCATTCCTGCACATCGAGGTGTAGAAAAGAAAGATTTTGAAATGTGAGTATATTTTGGGCATCCCACTAGTGTTGGGGTGTAGGTGGGGAATCCAGAATTCAACGACGTAGAATGCACATGTGGTCCTTCAGGAACTATACTATGGAATGTCATATACAGTTTACATAAAGAGTCTAGAATCTTCAAATTGTTATCATTTTAGCTACTACATTATAGAACTTTGTTCTTCAAGTTGTAATCATTTTTCAAAAATAAAAATCCAATTTCAAATATTTGGTCATAATAAACAGACTTGTGTTTATTTGTAAGACTATGTTGGAAACTAAATGCTTTATTTGCTAAGATATTTGCAGAAGTAGAATAAATGTTTAAATTTGGTTATCATGAGAGTATTAATGAGAGGCCAAAAAGGAAGATAAAGAAAATAATAAAAATGAAGGGGAGAGAATCTAATTTGTTGGTGCAATATGTCCCTCTTTACAAGCCTGTCCCAATTGCGGACAAACTTGAAAAATCTAGTGTCATTGACTTAGAAGTCTAAATTTCTATGACACAAGTTGCATCCGATTTATTGATATGTGGTCTGTAAATTGAATGGTGAAAGATGGTTAGGATTATGTAGTGGAAATATTTCAATATTTTTCTCTTCAACAAAATTATAGTTGTGGATAGATAATACTTATGTTTAGTTATGGTTTGCTGATGACTTATGCTGTTGTGCAGTTATGACATTAGTATTTTGAGTAGCCAACTGCAATTATTTAAAGTTACTGACTGCCATGAAGCATGGCCGGCCTGTCCATTAGGCCATCAAAGCCTTTGCTTTAGGCCCTATTAAAAAAAAAAATTAAAAAGGCCCATTTAGAATATTAAAAAGGCTTCATTTATAGTTAATTTTTTTTTAATAATATTAAAAAAAGAAATTAAAAACTTCATTTAGAATTTTTTGCTTTAGGCCTCCAATTGGCTTGGGCTGGCCCTGCCATGAAGGTGTACTGTGGACATCTAGATTATTTAGGATTAAGTGTAAGAAATGACATCAAACCATTTGTGCAAAAGCCAGAGTAGTTTAAGACATAATTTAGAGGCAGGTGTTTGGATAAGATTCCCATGCATACTCACTGTTTGCACTTCTAAAAGTGGGACACATGATGGCTTGGCACTTGGCAGACTCCATGTATATCTGCTGTGAACCCTTGAGTTTCTTGTTTGTGGAAACATAATTAATATGCTTTTGAGTAGTTATTTTTAAGTTTCATAGTTTTTTTTAAAAAAAGTTGAGTCTGATAACCATTTGGTCTGTATAAATCAATTAATTGATCCTCACATAAGTATGCGGCGACTGTTAATTGAGTTTTTGACCGTGTATAGAAATATGTTTTCCGACTTTTGCAGGTTTTATTGTTGATGAGAAACCTCACCATCAATTTATCTAGCTCTGATTTCGAGCCGATTGTAAGTACTGATTTCCTTTGTTAATACGATGAATCATTCTTAGTGATACATCACTCTTTCCTTCTGGTAATGCATAGAATTCTGAATATACAAGTTTCTATTTCCCATGTCTGCATATTTTTAATCTTATATTTTCTGAAATTGACTGAGGTAAAAATCCATTTGCATATGTATTTTGCTTGGAAATCAGATAAAAAGATTCACATAATTACCTTGCTCTGTTTACATGCATTCCTGGTTTTATTGGTGAAAGTACATTTTCTCTGCAATCATCAAGTTGCAATTGCAATCTCCATGCGATCATTAAGAGGCTATGCCATCCAATGAATTTAATGCTGTATTTATGGACATAACAGTTCATGCATTACTGGGTTTACCTAAAGTAAAACTTCTTTGTTGTAGCTGAGGCGCAAAAGCAAATGGGAGCCAGCAAGTATTATGCTGTCTGCACATGAAAGAATACCCAGATCCATAGAGTAAAAACAAAAATTTTCTCAATAGATCTATTCTATCTTGCCAAGACTATCCTCTTATTTTATAATTTCCAAGAACAAATCTAAATATCAATAGCAAGGTTCAAGAACGATATACCTCACAAGACTTTCCAAGTGTAAAACCTCCTATCGATAACACACAAGGATCTCCTACGAATCCACGGGCTTCTAGAGAATGAAGATGATGAGCCTCTTGAATTCTTTAAGCCTTTCTGTATGGTTTCTTTGATGAATCTTGATATCCAAAATGGATCTTGATCTTCAAAGAATGGATCTTGATCCAAGAGATGCACCACCTTAGATCTTCAAACAAGGCCTAACCTTCTTGTAATCTCCAAGCCAACCACCAAGATCCAAACCCAAAACCCAAGAATAGGCTCACAGCCAAAGGGAGAGAGAAGAGGGCGTGAGGGATAGATGGGGGAGGGAGATCACGTAGGGAGAGGAGAGAGAGTCAGAGAGGAGAGAAGAGGGGTTGTACGTATTTGTGTTGGGAGATCTTTAGGGATCTCCTTCTTCAAGTGTGGGACCCATTAGATCCATTTTAGAATCCGAGCGTATGCAGGAAACACTTTTCCATAATTTTATTAGGGTTAGTGAATTTTATCAATACCCCTTGATTTCCACAAATCGTTAATTAGTAATCATCACATTATGATCCAATCCTCAAGAATAGAGAATTACATGTGAGGGCATGTTCTACATGTCACATCACTATTAATCCTTCCATCATATAATATTTACATATAAGCCTTAAGGAATGGACCTAAAGTCACTATCAAGTCCTTGACTTATATTTGACTTATCCATGATGTTCTTATTCAATCCAGACTCCCAAACTCTTTGGAAAAAAACTCTTCGTAAAGAAACAAATAATAAATATATATTTTGAAAATCAAAATATAATTTTTGATAAAACTCTTTTACCAAAATACCACGTGGATCTAGGTTTGTTTGAGTTGAATTAATATAACATCATCTTTAATATTCCTCTCCTTTAAATAGGAGCGATAGATTCTTTATCAAGCATTTGCACACTCCTTCAAATATCATGCACTTGATCCAAGCACTTGATCCAAGGTGCTCGTTTTTAACCTACGATTGGATATCAACGTCTGAAAACATCAAAGTCATACAGACAATGCAAGAGAAGATGTTAATCTCTCTGGTCTAAGGACTGATTATGTATGGATGAATTTTTTCCTTTAATTTGAGATTGATCAAGCCATAGGGTTTCCACTAAGCGATCTAGTTATATATACCCACATGTTAGGTGAGAAGTCAACATTCTCTACGATGAAGTTACATTGTACTATCTTATAGTACTAACCATGTGTAAGTCGTAAAAGAGTATGACATCCAATCTATACCCATAGCTTAGAACATTCGAAGTCTACATTGAACTGGAAAACCATATTATTGCCTTGAGTTCATAACCTTTTTTATGGTTTTCCTACAATGTTACCTAAGGAACCTCATACTCTTATCATATGAGGCATTAACATAAATACCCATAAACAATGAATGTGCAATAAATAACAATTTTATTAAATGTAAAAAGCAGATAAATAAGTAAATATGGCTTTGGTGGGCATACATACATGTCTAACAACATGTACTTATAAGATGGTGCATAGCACATCTATGTATAAAAAATGAAGTTAAGTTAGACATCACTTTGAGAAATTTGCAGATCTACAGAATTGAGTTGGCTCAAAATGGTATAATTTCTGGAAATATTGGGCCCCCATTCAGGAGTCCTTCACTTTTTAGATATATTCTTGAATCATGGGGCCAACTTATGAATTTAAGGGCCACTAAGTTGTGAAAGGAACACGATATATGAATACAACATTGAGTCTGTTAGTTCGGGAGAAGAAACTTGGTGAGCAAGGAAGGTGACTCAAAGAAGAGAGTATAAATCTGACATGGTCTAGGTCCCAGAATGTGGACTCCTGTACAGATGTGGGAACAAGCTCTAAATAGAAGGAATGTGCTTCTGAAGTGCAAAAAAAAAAAAAAAAACCGAACCTTAAGTATAATTTTTCCAAGTCAAATCACAGCCACATCATACAAATTTGACTGTGATTGCATTCCATAATAATATTCTATGTTCTAACAGAACATCGCTATTTAAGTGCATTACAAGGGAAGATAGCAACCCAACTGAATGTCACTGCTTACTTCCCTCTAGACATGGGGCTGTTCATGCGTTCACCTTTATATCCAGTCAATGAAATTGGAAATGTTAGTATGTTTAGTATATAAGCTCTTGGCAAGGTTGCTCTACCTTAACTTAGGGATGTGAAAAGAAAACGAAAATACCTGTTTCCGTTCGGGATTTTTTTGGCTCCAAGACCTCATGATTGTATAGAAGCATCTCCGGTATATCGTGGAATCTCACACAGCTTGTTACATTTTCAAAGAGTGTCTACAAATTTAACTTCTTCAGAGGAGCTCTATATCTCCTGTAAGAAATTGATTTATTTATTTATTTAGTATTTTTTCCTATAGGTTCAGCAAAACTACTGCGAGACTTCCATGAAAAGATTGATGTCTTCTCATTATTTGGGGTGTGTAAACATGTGTTCTTTTTCATGTGTCTCCCAATTCCTTCTATATATATATATATATATATATATATATATATATATATTATCAGTTTTTTGTTGAGAGTTTCCTGACAAAAACTGGAGACAAACAAAGAAAACCCGGATTACGAAAAATTCCAGAGAATGGGCGTGTGAACATTCTCATTTTTTTAGGTGTATCCGAGCATGCATGAAACCTGTAAATGATTTCGTTTGGCCTTGATTAGTTGATGATAGTCATTGGTTTCTTTTATCAGTAATGATGTTGATTTAATTGGTTGTTAAAGGGGAAGGTTCTATCATCATTTGAAATCAACAGAAAAACAGTGGAGGGTGCCGCAGGAAGTGTTACTAAGCACCGGAACAATGATCAGTCATGTTGAACTTCTTACCATTTTCTGACTTGTATCAGTGTATGTTTTTCTATAATATATTTCATCTCCCTTTTATTTCTCTTTTACACTAGGCAGTAATTTTTAGGAATCTGTTGAAATTCCAATCTCAGTTACTATGTTTTCTAATTTATAGTTAATTAACCAATATATATATATATATATATTAACTGTACTTTCTATATTTTCTTTACCAGGAGTAAGAGTGTAAAGTGTCTGACGGTTATTATACGAGACCCGTTTTGAATTCTGAAGTCCGGAATAATGCAGCCACAGTCAGGAGAGTTATGTAGGATCACTGAATGGATGGAATTTCTCTCGGCTTTTCGGGGAAATGTCCGGCCAGGTGTCGGTAATGAAAATGTCTGTTAATATTGTATTGATTTGGTCATTGGCCGGGACAACCATTTGTATATTGCAAGGATTGTCCAGTCGTATTTTATTAGCAGGCAAGTGTTATTTTCTTTGAAGTTAATGTAAATATCAATTATGTGAACAGTTTTGCTAAGCAGTGCAGCTATGGTAATGTAAGGTTTCATATATTAGAATGCAGAATTAGAGGGTGTTTGCTACTCACTTGGCGCTCGTAAAAACCAACACGGAATAGTCTTTTGGCAGGCAGCACAAAGTTTGTCACCAAACACCCCCCTGCTCGTGAAAACCCACATGATCTGCCAGATTCTTCTCCATCGGGCAAAAATGTAAGACAGAAACTCTGTAGATTGGGTGGTCATGATGATCTAATCTTGTTGATAGGTAGCTACAGAGGAGATAGCGGGCGTCTGCTAGTTTAGGACCCGACCCGACCTTTCAACCTGTTTAAACTTGCCATCCACCATGCATTTCCGCAGGAGCATTGGAGATTTTGTGCATGTGGTTTGACCGTATGAGTTCAGATTTGGCTTTTCTTTTCTTTTTCTGTTTTTTGGTTGAAGGTATCAGTTAACACCCGTGTTAGAACCAACCGGACCGGCCAGTCGAACCAGTGGTTTCGGGACAGTTCCCAAAACCCTCAAAACCATAACTATTTGAGAACCGGCCAAAACCAGTCGGAACCAGTCAAAACCTGGAAAAATTAGGAATAAATGAATTTTTTTTTTTTGGCAAAAAGTACACGGTTGAACTGGTCGAACCGGGATCTGATCACTCTACCAGTTCGATGCCATGTCTGGTTATGAAAACAGTGGTTAACACACTCCAAACACACAACCAGACCTACGGTAATCACTAAGCTGTCATAAAGATAAGTCCACACAATCACTTCAAAAGGGCCTAACTAACGGAGGGCTGGTGTCCCTTTATATACACCTGCGAATTTGATTGAACTCATTGAATTCAATCGCAATTGGCTCTGATATGATCTCTTGAGAAATGCTAGCCTCAATCACATTTTTAAGCTCTCATGGTGGTAGCGAGTGCTACTACTTGTCCTGTTATCTTGAGAACGGGTATTAACCATCAATTTTTTCTTTTGAGAATTGGGGAATGTGCGTTTACTTTTCTTGGCATCCACTTTCATTTTTTTAACAATAAAATAGAAATATAAATATAACAGTTTTTTTGAGAGCCATTTAAAATTTTTTTTTGGTTTTGTTCACAAAAGAAAAAAATTTGATAAGAAAAAAAGTGGACCTAACATTGTTCTTGAAAATTTTGTTTCTTTTAACCAATTGAAGGACAATAACACAGGGGAGCCAAGTAGGGGTTGGGGCACGTGCCCTCCTTAAACTTTTGAAAAAAAAAAGAATTTATATATATATATATATATAGAGAGAGAGAGAGAGTGTGTGGCATAGCATGGGCATGAATAGCATGGGCATGAAGGTGGATGGAGATCTAATCCCAACCAATTGCAATTGAACTCTGGAAGAGTTCAATCACACCCACATGCCAAACACGTGCCCTTTTTAACCCCTATTAATTATGGTTAAGATTCACTAACCTTTGAGATTCAACAATATAAATTTAGTTTTTTTAAAAGAATATCTATTAAAAAAAATTAACCTTAAGGGTTAAAAATCCTTAACTAGAGTTTAATATTTTTTTATTATAAAAACTAAGGTTATATTGTTGAACCCAAAGGGTTAGTAAATATTAACCATAGTTCATAAGGATTAAAAGGGACATGTGTTGTCTTGTGAGTGTGATTGAGTTCAATCACGATTGGCTGTGAATTGATCTCAGGATGGCCCTCAACTTTTGATTTTTTTAAAATATAGTTTACTAATGATTTAGAGTCCTCTACAGTTATAAGTTATAATCAAACTCCTCAATTACAACCCACATGTCAACACATGTCCATTTTAATACACATGTCCATTTTAATACCTCTTGATTGTGATTAAGATTCATTAACCCTTAGGGTTCAATCACCTAACCTTGGTTTCTTGAAGAAAAAAAAAATTAACTCTAAAGTTTAACGTTGCTAACTAGAGTTAAAAGACTTATGTTGTAATAAGACTCCAAAGAGTTTTGTAATAACGGTAGAGGATTAGTAATGGGTCAGCTATCCCATTGAATTTACAAAAAAAATATCTTTTTAAATATTTGTTTAATTATTTAATTGGGCGTAGTTAGAGCTATCAACAGAGTGGATTCAGAGCGGATAGTAGTGTATCCGAATTCGAATCCCATTATAATCCCATTATATATTCGACTATCCGAACCCGAATAAATATCCGGCGGATAGTGAAATATGATATCCGTATTTGATTCTGATTAAAAAATTTTGAATTATCCGATTACTTTTTAAAAGAAAAATTAAAAAATTTTAATGTAAAAAAAATATATATATTTTATTTAAAAAATAATAAATTATTATTTTATCTCTATTTATATTAAAAATAACAATTTAAAGTATTAAATTATATAAAAGAATATATTCTATGGTTATTTTAATTTATAAACTTAAAATATATTATATAATCGGCCGGATATTTATTGAATCAGATATACCAGTATCTTATTATAAACGGATAGTAAAATCACTATTCGAATCCGCTCTATTGGATACCTATTCGGATAATTATCCGACTAAACAGATTTAGATACGAATCGAATACGGATAATATTCGCATCCGTTTACCCCCCTATGCATAGTTGTTGCACAAGGGGTCAACTACTCCTTGAACTTTTCAAAAAAAATTTATATTATATTATTTAGGATAAAATACATTTACACCCCCTGAGGTTTGATGAAAATACATATAGACCCCCTTAGGTTTCAGAAAATACACTATTCACCCCTACTTTTCAAAATATTGACATTTACAACCCTTCCATTAGTTGACTGTAAGTCAACTAACAGAATGGTGATGTCATGTGATAAAGTGGTATGAACTACCAAAAATATCATCTATTAAAGTTGTCATTTTTCACTTTTCTCATATACGAAATTGTTCCTCATTTTAAAATGAAGCCAAATCCTCTAGGGGTGGCCATGTATCCTTTTTGACATCCCTTGAAGTGGCCATGTGTCCTTTTTGACATCTCTTGAGGTGGCCATATGCCCTTTTTTGACACATCTTAAATGGGGTTAGATTTACCCACCCCTAGGGTTCACCTATCCATTATTGGTTTTTTTTCCTTTCTAAATATTAATTATTATTTTTAAATAAAAAAGACTGTTTTTAAGGTTTTTTTTAATATTAAAATATTTTAAAAAGTAATTAATATTAAAAAAAAAACCAAGGATGAGCAGGTGAACCCTAGGGGTGGGTGAATCTAATCTCATTTAAGGAGTGTCAAAAAGGACACGTGGCTACCTCAAAGGGTGTCAAAAAGGACACGTGGCCACCTCAAGGTTCACCCACCCATCCTTGTTTTTTTTTTTTTAATATTAATTCTTTTTAAAAAAATGTTTTAATAATAAAAAGCCTTAAAAACAATTTTTAAATTTTTTAAAAATAATTAATATTTTAAAAAAGAATTAATATAAAAAAAAAATCAAGTATGGGTGAGGGAACCCTAGGGGTGGATAAATCTTAACCACAGTTAATGGGTGTCAAAAGGGACACGTGAGTACGTGACTACTTCAACGGGTGTCAAAAAGGACACGTGGCTACCCCTAGGGTCACTAGCCCATCCTTTTTTTTTTTTAAATATTAATTATTTTTTTAAATATTTTAATATTAAAAAAGTTTTAAAACAATTTTTAAATTTTTTAAAAATAATTAATATTTAGAAAAAAAAAACCAAAGATGGGCAGGTGAACCCTAGGGGTAGGTGAATCTAACCCCATTTAAGGGGTGTCAAAAAGGACACGTGGTCACCTCAAGGGGTGTCAAAAAGGACAAGTGGCGATCCCTAGAGGATTTGACTTCATTTAAAAATGAGGGGACTATTTCGTATAGAAGAAAAGTGGAAAATAACAACTTTAGAGATAGCGTTTTTGGTAGTTCATTCCATTTTATCACATGACATCATCATTCTGTCAGTTGACTAACGGTCAACTGATGGAAGGGATGAATGTGTTAATATTATGAAAAGTAAGGGTACCTAATGTATTTTCTGAAACCTGAGGGGGTCTATGTGTATTTTCGTCAAACCTAAGGGGTGTAAATGTATTTTCTCATATTATTTAATATGACATAGCTAGGAGCAAGGGGACTACTACTCTTATAAACAATGAGAAACAATAATTGTAATATGTTCAAAGAGCAATAGTCCGCTCTTCGAAGGGTCGATGGGTGAACCCTAAGGCCAGATGAATCTTAATCACTGTTAAATGGGGTTAGAAGGGGAACATATGGCAAGAAAATTGGAGTTGAGATGCCCCTCCTCGCGCCACCGACCGAGGAGGTGTTTATTTTCCACGTACAAAATGTATGGATGAAATGACCCACAAGCTTAGTTGTCAAAATTTTATTCCAAACCCGAATCCCATTAATTAAATCAAATGTGCCCCTTACAGTAAACTCGTGTTCCCTGAAGCACCAACGCCATGTGTTGCACTCGTTTGTTTGGAAATGGAAAAACAACGAATCGTGATTGAACTTAGGGAGAGTTCAATCACACCCACAAATCAACACGTGTCTTTTTTAACTCCTGTTTACCGCTAATCCTTAGGGTTCAACAATCTAACCTTTTTTTTTAGAAAGAAATATTTTTAAAAAATTAACCTTAGGGTTAAATTTTTTAACCCTAGGGTTAAATTTTTTTGAAAAATAATTTCCAAAAATCAAGGTTAAATTATTAAATCCTAGGAGTTAGTGAGTCTTAACCATGGTTAATAGGGGTTAAGAAGGACAGGTGATGACCCACTGGTGCGATTGAATTCTCCCTGAGTTCAATCGCGATTGGTTGTGATTCGACCTCCATCGTGAGAGAGTCTGGAAAAAAAACTTAGAATTGTGCTAAACGTTCAAGGCAGGTTGGTAATAACAATCAAAGCCAAACGCAGAGATCCTTATTCGAAAATAGAAACCTGATCGACTGTAGTAGTAGAAGAAGAGAAAACCAATTATTAGGGTTTAGTTGAAGAAGAAGAAGAAGAAGAAGAAGAAGAAGAGAGAAAATGCTGCAAAATCTGCAACCCCAACTTCTGGCATCACCAGCCAGATTAGGGCTCACAAACCCTAATTCACCATCTCTCCCAAACCCTACAACTCCCAAACTCTCTTCCCAAAACCCTCACCATCACCACCATCAACAACAGCAGACTCCATTAACGACCTCCTCAACCCTACTCTCTCTCCTCCCTCCTCTCTCTAGAGCCCAATCTCTCCTCCTCCAAATGGCCTCTCTCGCCACCAGACTCTTCGAAGTCTCTCCCCATCGATCTCTCTGGCTCGCTTCCTTTCGCGGCTCTCTCCCAAACTTTCTCCCTTCCCAAACCCTAACCCCAACCCCACTCGAATCCTCTCCTTCTTCCACCAAAGAAATCCTCTCCCTTTTCACATCCCTTCAAACCCAGCTCTTCGAAGCTGTAGCCGAACTCCAAGAAATTCTCGATCTTCAAGACGCTAAACAGAAGATCACTCGAGAAATCCGCTCCAAGGATTCTTCCATTCTTGCCTTTGCTAACAAGCTCAAAGAAGCCGAGCGTGTTCTTGATCTCCTTGTCGATGATTACTCCGATTATCACCGACCCAAGCGTTCCAAATATGAAGGTAATTCCGATGATTCCTCGTCTACTACTACTACTGTTGCGTCTCAGCTTAATTTATCGGATATTTTATCATATGCGCATCGGATTAGTTACACGACATTTGCACCGCCGGAATTCGGGGCCGGGCAGGCTCCTCTCCGTGGATCCCTCCCACCTGCTCCGCAGGAAGAGCAGATGCGAGCTTCGCTGCTCTACAATTTCGCTGATCTGGATGTAGGGTTACCTAAGACTGTAGAAAGTAAGGAGAAGATTGTTGAGACTTTGATTGAGGCGCCTGCTGCACAACCGGCAGAGGCAAACCCACTTGTAGATTTGGCTGCAATTCAGGGTCTCATTCCCCCATCGGGATGGCGACCTGGGATGCCGGTGGAATTACCGAAAGATTTAGCAATGGTGCCCCCTCCTGGATGGAAGCCTGGGGACCCGGTGCCGTTGCCCCCAATGGATTCTATTGCTGTTCCTAGTAGGGGCGAGGAGCAACAACCACGATCTGTTGCTGCTCAAGTGCCTCCCAGGGCTCCCAAGCCAATACAAGTTCGGTTTGTGCAGCTTGATATTAACCCGGATCAGGAGGAGTACAGTAGCGATTATAGTAGCGATGTTGGAAGCTCCGAAGAGGAAGATGAAGATTGAAGTCAGTTTCAGATATGTTATTGAGTTACTGCAATGTGTTTAAGTACTTCAGGTACCAAAATTTGGCTTGTACTGGTTTTTCATAGTGAATAAATCAAAAGTTTCATGTTATTATGTTCCTCATTCTGAATTCTGATGTATGGGCTAACTTTATATTTCACTTTTGGAACCTAATCTGTCACATTATTTCCAATCTTGCAACATCTACTTTCTTGGAGTTTAAAGTTTAAACCAACGAAATATCATTCCCAATCAGTAAAGAATGCATTCCTTCATGTCTTCCCTTTGAACATGATAGAAAATGAGTACACAATTCTAAAATCTTGTCTTCCACAGTTTATGATTTCATGTAAGAGTGCAAGGATCTTGTCTTTGCTATAACTAATCCACCCATGATCTTTTCTGGGTGGAGTTGTCCATGCACCTACTAGTAGGGGTGTATTCGAGCCAGGCTGAGCTGGGCTTGGCCCTGCTCGGCTCGGCTTGAAAGAGTTTACTCTAGGATCGAAGCTCGGCTCGGCCCGAAATGATGCTTCAAAAATTGGCTCAAAGCTTGGCCCGAATTCATAAAGCTTGGCTCGAGCTCGGCTTGAATACTTTTTTTTATATAAAAAAATTAAATAAAATAATATTATTTTATATTATTTATATATATAATAATGATATATGTAAATATTATTTTTTATATTTTTTAAATAAAATATTCAAGGCGAGCCGAGTTCGGGACGAATCGAGCCGGGCCGAATCAAACAAGCCTTGGCTCGAGCTCGGCTTGAAATTATTTCAAGCTTGAAAACTCGGTCTGGCCCGCCCCGATCGAGCCTAAAAATCTGCTTGATTGGGCCGAGCTGAGCAACCAAGCTAGCCCGGCTTGTATACACCCCTACCTACTAGTATAGATTTAGTAGTGGAGTAGTCAGCTTTTCCAATCGAAGAAGCTCTTGGAGGGTTTATCTGAAGTAATATGATCAGGTATGTGAAAGTTCACTTGCTACGATTTGCATATAGCTAGAGATCAGTATAGGGTTGGTGAGGGAGAGGAGCTCTAAGAGATGGTAATTACTTCATGAATGATTTCTGAAGCTAAGTTTTGATGGTATTTTTTTTGTTATCCTGCCCAATTGCTGTTGGCAGGTTAGTGTAGATGGTAAGGGTGAGTTAAAAGTGCTACTCTTGTTTGTATCAAACAAAGGACAATGTGGTCGTGGTGAGGAGGGGGCGTTAATGAAACTTAAAATAAATATCCAGGATTTCACAACTGTTGTTGAAGATGGCTTATTTTAAGAATCATGGTCAGTATGCACCCAACTCCCGGGTGTTTGAAGATTGTTTCTCCTCACCATCTCGAATATGCTCACGTGTCCATTCACTAGTCTTAGAGTGGATATCGATTCGGTGTAGCAGGGAGGATCTGGGGGAGATTTTGTTTGAGCACTTAGAGCAGTGGCAAATTCTAACATGTGACTAAACAACTAGATTGGAATCCTCTGATTCTTCTCTATAATGAATGACCTAAAATGCATCATCAATGTCCATAACAATATATTCTAATAAAACTAACAGAAGAACAAAAGTGGGAGAAAGCAAGAGGTCTCGCACCTTTGGAGGTGAAGAGAACTGGAGATTGGATGAATACAGGCAATCTTACTGAGTCCAAACGGAGTGTTCACAAGTATTGAGACGGGGAGATGGATTAATATTTTTTATTATCTACAGAGGGAATTTTTTTCAATTGAAGTATAGAGACGGGGAGATGTCCGTAAATCCAGATTAAAATCTTATGTTATTTTGAAGTCTGGGATGCATGTATCTTCAAGTTCATTTGGGAAGAACAAGAGGCACAGAGCTTGTGTTCGTGATCGAGGAGACAGAAATATTATTATTCTTTTTAGTTCTTATTCTTATTCACCTCTCAAACCCAATGTTCGAGAAGCAATGCTCAGGAATCCCAACAAAATGATGATAACAACAAGAAGAACAACAGAGGTAGGTCTTTGTTAGCCTCCGTACTGATGGTTTTGGGTTTGGATTTAACTCTATCCCGTGGTTTTGATTTCTTACATTCTTTGGTTTAATTCTGTTTAAAATTACTGAGGCAAAGATTTTGACATAACGGCGATTTGTTGACAAGAGTAAAAATCCAATGGGTAGGGAGCATTTTAAGATTAAATAATTGAGGTACTTCAATGGGTTTTGCAAAGCATTTGAGGATCATATATATAGAATTTGATTATAAAGAGCACTTGCTTTTCTTTTGAGAATGATTGTTGTATGTTTAAATCCAATGTTAAACTTCACCCATAAATATTGGGTAAGGCATTTTGGGATCATATATATAGAATTTGATTAGAAAGAGCACTTGCGTTGCTTTTGGGAATGATTGCTTTATGTTCAAATCATTGTTTGAATCCCTATATATTTGGGAATGTACCTTCACAAGGCTAGTGAATTTGGTTACCAGCACAGCTGCAAAAGTACGGACATTTCGGACATATGGTAGAAGAGGGTATACATACATATACTTATATATATATATATATATAATGATATGAGGAATCTCACAGGGTGCTCCATTAGAAATGAGGAATTATGCTAATGACGAGGTTGATCTCACTTTCGAACTCAAACTTTATAGATGGCTTATTAAAAGTTTAGTTTCCTTGACTGCAATGCTTATGTATATTGACCATGTATTACACTGAGTCAGGTGACTCAGGCTATGTTCGATCAACAATAACCTCATACAGTAATAGTATTTTGTGTCGCTTAATAATGTCAGTGGGTTGTTTCACCATTATTCCTTCTTTCTTCATCTGCTCTAGAGTCGTTTGTGTATACTAATATATCCGAGTCAGACTGTTTGATCTCTAGACAGTTTGCCAATTTGTTTGAGTTTTTATTAGGAAGTCTTTGATTTAGTTGGGGTACAAGAAGTAGGACACCTGCCTCAAATCCATCATTGAAGTAGAAAATCATCTTCAATTGTAGTTGTGGAAGTGCAGTAAATAACATGCAATATCTAAGTCCTGTGCTGAAGCAAAATATGAACTATATCTCGGAGATGTCCATAAGTCGTTTTGTTAAACGTCTGGATTCCTAACAACCTTGAAAACCTTGAAGTCTTTGTTGCTTATCTAACTCTTCTACACAGGTTTTGACGACAGTACAATCAAAATTGAAAATCCCATCTTACCTGTCGGTGCCACACATATTGAGGTGGATTGCCATTTTAAGTATAGAAGAACGTCCTCAAAACAGATTCATCTTTTGCTTATGCTGACTATGAGCTAGCAGATTTGTTTACAAAGACATTGATACATACAAGATATCTGTCTTTATTCATCAAATTAGTGCCCATTGACATGAAAATTGAAGTACTGCTCACATGAACTCCAATATTGTCTTTCATGAGAGGACAAAACATATATATGTAGATCCCCTTTCCGGAGAAACAGAAAAAAAAAAAAACCAAAGGCCTGTTGAAGTAATAATTTTTTATAAACAAAGAACTGCTAGCTCATTTATGCAGAAATCTAATTGCAAGCAGCTTGCATACCAACAAAAATAATCTCTGTACAACCTACTTCCAAGCTTTAAGCGTACCTGACTACCTGGTCTATAGACAAACTCTATGCAATTTAAAGGCCCTTTGACTGACCATCAAACTTTTGGTTTTACAAACAGAAAATGCAGAAATTTGCCTTTTAAGGAAGAATAAGAACCATAATACATCTGAATTCTTAATATCTTTAGTTTTCTGGTTCTTTTCTTATCAGCAATTACATTTCAAACTTCATATCCAGCAAGGTTCCATGTTTTATACTTTCTGTTGTGTATACATGTCTTTTTCATGGATATTGCTTCCTTCAAAAATGAAGGAAGAAAAAAAAACTTGCTTCCTTAACATGTTCAAATTCTATCAAAAAGAAAAAGAAAATACTTTCACATTTCTCGTTCTCATTTCTTAGGTGACAGGTTCTCAACAGACTGGGACAAAGCTTGGTCAAGCTTTAGGAAGCAAGGAAAGACGGCCCTCTTCTCACAGTTCAATCCAGGCAAGTACATGAGCTGGAATACTAGGCATTCCAATTATGCAGTGTCCAAGGAGTTTGATCCATCAGGAGAACAGAGAGGTCAACCTCATTTTATGGACCAATACAAGGTTCGCTCTTGCTGGGGCCATAGTTGTTGTTGCAGTGCTTCTGATCTACACAATTTTAGCACCGGTCCAAGTGATTTCACCCAAACCCTGTTTCCATCTTAGAAAGCAGGTCACGTGTTGCAAGGATACAATAATATTTCTAAAACAATGGCCAAATAGGGGACTTTGTAAACTGTAAGTAAAATGCTGCAACTTTTGTCGTGTTCTTCGTTCTCTTGTTGTATTTCGTCCCATGCAACTATTTGATTCTCCTTGAAAGCATATAAGTTTCAGTTACAGGGTTCATCTGGAATTTGGTAGTCTATAATATTGTCAAATTATGTTAATGGAATATATGATGCTCCCACACCTTGTACTACAAACAGGGCCCAGCAACACATTGGTGCACAACACTCAAATCAGTGGGCTATCTTGGGTGGGGCATAGCTAGGGCTGTCAAAGGGCTGGGTAGGGGCTGGGCTGGGCTGGGGTCAACCCTAGCCCTACCCTTCCCTATAAGAGTAAGGCCCTAGCCCTAGTCCTTCAAGGACCGAGGTTGATTGGGCCCTAACCATGCCCTCAAGGGCTAGGGCCGGGCTAGGCCGAGCCAAAGGGCCGGAAGAGAGAGATTTTGTTCAAGAAAACCATTCAAATACGTGATATAAGCATACAACATATTGAATTCGTGAAAAATATTGTGATGACTTTCAAGAAAAATTGGTATATAAAGAAATTTGGTTATGAATTTATGAATATACCTTATGTTAATATCATTAATGGGGGCTATATTAGTAATTTACAACTTAAATTAAGTATTCTTAAAGAGGGGAGGGCGGGCCGGACCTGGAAGGGCCGGGCAAGGGTCAATCCTAACCCGGCCCTATGGAAGAAGGACTTTTTGGTTTTGGGCCCTACCCGGCCCAAGGGCCGAAGAAGGACGGGGCTTTGGCAGGTTTGGAATGGCAGGGTCGGACCGGGTACCCTTTGACTAGGGCTTTTTTGACAGGCTTAGGCATAGCCCAAAGTGAAATTGGTACTGAGAAGAGGATTGTAAGCAGGCAATTTTAGAGCAAAAACTTCGATGGATCGGAAAAAGATTAGCTCAGTTATCACCATAGTTACAAAGTTCTCCGGTTTTTTCAAAAATTCTTGAATAATACTGACTTTTTCGTCGAACGATTAATTCGCGAAATATTAAAATATTTATGACTTTTGGAAAAAAAAATGATGACTTTTTTTTTATAAAAAAAAAGTTTCACGAATTAAACCCGAGTTATTCACGACTTTTTGAAAAAGGTCTCAAATAAATATATAATGTATGAAATACATTTGTTTATAATTAGTAAGCTTATTTTATATTTTTTTCATATCTTGCCCGAACATTTTCTTAGATTTATTTATGAAATTTGCCAATTTTTCCCGAAAATTTCTCAGACGAATAATTCTTGGTAACCATGGTTCTCACAAATTGGTACCAAGAAGAGGATCTTAAGCATGCAATCTAGAGCTGAAACTTAGATGGAGTGGAAAAAGATTAGCTCAGTTCTCACTCAGTGGTCCCTACGCCAAGCGGGGTTATATGTGTTTGATTTGTCTTACAGTTTGGGTTTTGTTGCTACTCAGCAGGTGGCCTACTGATTGAACAATCATACTTCAGTAATCTTAATGACGTTATGTCATATGTTTCCTTTTAAATAATGTGTTTGTGAAAATTGAATGTAACAATGTCACATATTGAGTACAGTAGTAGATATTCATCGTTTGATCACTTTTTCTCCAAAATCTATCCATTGAGACATGACGATCTTATTGTCTAATATGAGATTTATGCCTACAGATGTCAGATAAGCTTGGGGAAGTAGACTAATAGAATGGAGTACTGGGAACAACTCAATAGGAACCTCATTGAATTTTGCTTAGTTGAATTGATAGGGGAGGGGTGTTTCTATGATATTTCTTTCTTCGGTGAATGCTCTTGCGACCTTTCAAAATGTGACTTTAGACCCTAAAATGGCTTCTTGTCAACTTGTACTTATTGGAAAACTGTGAGGTGAGTTTTGACATTGGTTTATCTGGGGTGTGAACATACTAGGAAATTCCAGAGAAGTAGGTGACTTTGACTCTCCTTCAGCTTGTATCCATTACTTAAAGCATCAAATGACTTCACCTCGTCTTTCAAAAGACTTCTTTATTGCATTCTTTTATTGTTCATTTACAATTTTCTAATCTTGGGATGGGTCCCAGGCTGCTTGCACCAATAATATACTTAAGTACTGCACTTGAAAGATACATGAAACGGCTTGACACTGTCAAAGTAAATATGCAGTGTTCAAACTTCAAACTCAACTTTGCAGCTTACAGATGATTCTTCCCACCCCCACATGGTTTGAAATAGGTGTTGATTTATTAAAACAGATTTTTTAATTGGTTTTAATAAAATAAAAATTAGGTTTTAATGATTTGGATGAAAACCATTTGGTTGAATTTAAAATGGTCTTTTTACAGTAGTGGTTTTAGGGAGAAAAAATCATGTTTTCAAAAAGAAAACTGTTGTGCCTTTTATTAGTCCCACATCAGAAATTAATGATAGTTGAAACCAATTAATAAGTATTCCCCTCTCCTTAGTGATTGTTCTCTTGTGTGTGCTCATACACCAAGTGTGGGTGCACTAGCGAGGTGCATCGCACCGAGCGCGACACGCGTATGTGCAGAGGCAATGGGCGCTATAAGGTACACTTTGCACGTTGCTTGAGTCACCTATTCTTTTTAAGAATAGAAGTCAAATCAATGGTGTAGATCTGATCGGATTGAGATGGTGGTTCGGATTCCGTGATCCGTTACAGATCATGGGTTTGAACTTGGTGGGTTATTAAATGGGTCAGTTGGGGAAACCCAAGAGACTCAGTGAGTGGGTTGGTTAGGAAGCTCAAGTGGCTCTCAAGGCCTAGCCCTCACCTATATAAGGTGAGGATGAAGAGGAGGATTTTACACAGAAGTTGAAAATCGTATCAGAACTCTGCGAAATTGAGCCCAGAAAGAGAGAGCCCGAACCAGAGAAAAAAGCTCCAAAACTCCATTGGAGATCTGAAGTTCATCTCAAGGTTGAAGATGACTCAACCCAGTAAGCCAGATCACGTAATCAACCAGTCCGCTTGGAGCAGTTAATTCTCTGTCTCCAAACAAAGAAGTGATCTGACTAATAGTCAGGTAAATTGAGATCGCTTTGTAACCAAACAGGGCACTGTCCGGATTATCAAAACAGAGAACAAAAGGAGAATTTGGCCAATGTAGTAATACATTGACCTCTGGGTACTGTTACCAAACAGAGCCCGCAGACAATCTGTTACTAAACAGTGTGTCATTTCGGATCTGGTTCCAGAATTCTCAGAATCTGGTTTACTGAATCCATACAGATCCAATTTTGAAACTGTATCAGAATCGCTCCTAGAGAGTAATTCTGTTTGGCAATCACTTGTGATAGCCTAATCTGGTTTATACAATCTGTGTAATCAAGATAACTCAGACCTTAACTAGAATAAGGATTGTGGGCATCCTAAAATGAGATTTAAGTACAGTTCCTACCAGGTAGTGCAGATCTGTAGAGGGACGGATCGATTCCTGGATAGGTTGAATCCTGTGGATAGAGTTGCCTTAATCCCTTGCACAAACGAAGGCTCCTACTATCTTCAAAAAGCGTTTGTCACGCCTCTTAGCCGGAATTGATAAAAGATTTTGTGGTCATCGTGTGCAAGTTAATTGAACTAATTAACCAACAATAGGTAAATTAGGATTAAGCTCTAAGTTTTCTGCAAATCGAGATGGGTTCTATCTGTTCTAGCTTTTTGAGTGAACCGTGGTTGCCATGACTGAAGCATCTGAAGATCACGAGGGTAAGGGACCAAATTATGCCGTAATTTTCACCAGTGTCTGATTTTGCAAGAAAATAACTATCATAAATAAGAACTGAGAAATAAAAGCAGATATGATTGATGATTTTTAACGGTGAGTTTGAGATTCAGAAGATTCAGATGCATGTGGCTCTATCTTGAGTTTGAATTCGTCCAGTAAAAGTAACCGACCATGCCCCCTCCAAAACCAACATAAATGCCCCACCAATATGTCCTTAACCTGTTTTATTGCATACCTAATGAGAAATTCTTTCTTCTTCTTCTTCAGTGACTTTGAAAGTCTCTATTTTCCTTGATAGAGGCAGAAAATCTATAAATTCTTTCTCTGTATGTCCTCTGCTTCTTCACAGAGGTTCTGGTGCTTCAATTGTTCTTACCCAGCTCACAGCAATGTCAAACGGAACCGCCAAGCCTCTGAAGAAAGAAAAGGCCACACTTCCTCCAAATAGAGGCCAGATCCAAGTTAATATAATTGGCGATTTGGTGAAGTTTGTAACTACTGTAGCCTCAAAGGCATGTGGAGGACTAGGAAGAAAGAGAGAAGCTGAGGGCGGCGGGAGCTCAGCCTCCACAACCCCACCTTCAAGCACCTACCATTCAGAAGGGAGTTCTGATGTCTGATCAAATCTTCCCAGATTGATCTCTAGATTTACCAAATTGTCCCAATTCTTGCCTCTGCTGCCTCTCCCTATGGTAGTAGTTTAGGTTGCGAAAGCAGTAGGTGAGAAGCAGGGGCCTTGAAATTCTGTTATGTTGAATTAGTAGATAGTTTTTTTTTCTTTGAAAATATGTAGGTATATAGAAGATGGGATTTGGATGACTTTGGAAATTCTCCTCCATGACTGATGTTTTAGTAAGTTTCATAAGGGCTATAACTCATTTTATTCAAAGTTATAGTAGATAAGGGTCTTGTAAATTTTGGGTTTGGCTGTTAAGTTCCCAGTTGTTTCTCTGTAAATCCACCTCTTTCACTGTTATTTCTGCGAGTGTTGGAGGGAGGAAAATATGTAAGTTCCTAGTTGTTTCTCTGTAAATCCACCTCTTTCACTGTTATTTCTTTAAGTGTTGGAGGGAGGAAATATGTTTGTAGAAGGTGGGTTTGTATTCAGGTGTTTGGGCTGGTTCCCCCTGCTTCTTTCTATATATATAAGAACCTTTTTTTTACTTGTATTTTTCAGGTACCAAGGAAGCTGATATATTGTTGTTGGATTCTAAATTTTCTGTTCATGTTGAGTTAAAGAATTTCTGTTTGCAATTTTTTTTCCCGTTTGGGGTGGATGGGGCTTGGTAGCAAGATCAGAGGAAAAGTTTTTCTGTATATAGTATGGGTGTTTTTCTTTTGTTTTGTAAGCTGGATGTTTGTGAAACTGGTGTGAATTGTTGTAGGGATTGGTAGTAGTCAGTAGGAGAATTAAGGATTGGAGTTGGTCATGGATTGACATTCTTATTAATGAAAGTGTGCCTTTAGACCATCTATGCTGAAGTAAAGGAGTTGATATATATATATATATTTTGGGTTGTTGAATGAGCCAGATGAAGTTTATTTCATGGTATTGAATGATCCTCTTGTTCAAAAAAAAAAAAAAAAGATCCCCTTGGGTTTCTGTTGATGATTTTAGATAAAGGGGTTAGTATAAATCTCTATAAAGAGAGAAAAAGAGAGAAGAGATGGTGGTTGTTGTATATGTTACCTGGATTTTATGGTACATTTGGCCATGGCTTGTTATG
The DNA here is from genome assembly GCA_015143295.1 of Tetracentron sinense. Classification (NCBI taxonomy): domain Eukaryota; kingdom Viridiplantae; phylum Streptophyta; class Magnoliopsida; order Trochodendrales; family Trochodendraceae; genus Tetracentron; species Tetracentron sinense. The sequence goes on from JABCRI010000837.1 coordinate 104,211, forward strand.
AAGTTATTGAAGGAGGAGGCTACTTTTCAATATTGTAATTATATTCTTTGCAAAATAATTATATCATATTCCTTAATCTATATAAAAGTGCATGTCTCCCTTGGGAATATGACAAATAAGACTAAGCATACTGTTCCAGATATACCTAGTTTGATCTCTTTGTATGAGAAATCTAGTCACTAAAGCGCGTTTGACCATATGGCTAATATGAGATTTTTGCATACAGATATGAAATAACCTTGAAAATGGAAAATTAAGACTTAACACATGTAGAATGTTATACCAAGCATATTGTTCCTGAAGTTCATAGTTTGATCATTTTACATCCATAATCTAACCACTAAGATGACCATTTTGGCTAATATGAGGATTTTGATGGAGATCAGACAAGCCCAAATTGATGTCTTTTAGCAATAAAGGAAACATGAAAAGAGGAAATAAAAAGGATTAATCCATTTTAGGGGTCTAAAGTTACATTTTGAAAGACCCAAGAGCACTTCAACTGAAAAAAGAAAGACCACAAGAGTACCCCACTCAGTTCCTATCAGAGCTTTTTAGTATTTTCCACTGGAGACATTCAACCTGTTGGGATTGGAAACTAAGTTTGACATCACTCCAAGGAACAATTCTCTGTTCTCTGAGAATAGAAACTCAATATACATATATATTTTTTTCCGGATCGCTAACTATCAAACTATCGCTAACCTGATCTTTATGAGAGAAATAGAGAACAACTTCTTAATCTTGAATGATTTTTTTTTAAACCTGTTGGGATTGGAAACTAACATGGTGGAGTTTTATTTATTTAAGGGTGGAGTTTTCAGATGACTAAGAATTCATAAGCGTGTCTAGTTACATGGCCAGTGCAACTGTCTTCTTCACTCAACCATCAAATGAACGTATTAGGTAATTACAGGGAGGCACGTGTCTTTGACTCTCCTCCAGCTGTCTTCTTTACTCAGCCATCAAAGGAGTTCCCTTATCTTTCTTTTTTTTGTTTGATAGAATTCCCCTTATCTTTCAAATTTATATTTCTGGTATTCTTTTGTCTTTTTTTTAGTTTTTCAGTCTTCTAATCTTAGGATGGGACCCTGACTGCTATAAAACACCATGAGGTCCATTTTTATTTTTTATTTTGGTTCAAAAGCTCCATTGATTTGGATGATTTTTGCATATATATATGTATGAATGTGTATATATGTATATGTATTGTTGTTTTCGGTGACGAAGGTATCCGGACCTTTTAAAGCACCCGACTAAATCCCCCAGGCAGGTGCAAACCCCCCAATCTACATGCAGCAGGAAAGGAGGGATAAATCCTTGAGAGTGGCCAATAAGAGGAAGGGAAGGGAACATTCGAACTACGGACCTCCACTTCTGGAGGCATGGTCATGGCCATCAACACTAACCGCGTTGGTTATGTATATGTGTGAACACCCCATTTTTACACCCCAGAAACCTTTTTTTTAATTTAAATTTGTTTTGTGAATTTTGTTTTGTGAGCCTAAGTCTTGAGAAAGAAAGAAAGGGTTTACACAGAGAGAGAGAGAGACCTCACCCAAAACTCAATGTACCAAGCCTTAGCCTTCAAGTCATGGCCCATTCTTTAGGGTTCAAAGCCCTAATTCCAAGTCCATTACCCTCACAGTCCATAAACCCCAAAGCTTTTAGTTAAATCCATGTTGGAAGACCGTTCATTCAAGCCCACATTAAAGCCCAAAGTCTACAATCTTTAAGCCAAGCCTAACCCATTACTATTCACTATATAAGCAAAGAGAAAGGGGTTTAATGCCCTAATAATACATTTTTTTTTTTTGTTGAGAAGAGTTGCAAGTCTCTCTCGAGCTCTCACCTCTCCCCCTACTGTTCCACCCCCGGCAGAGCTCAGACTAGCAGCTCCATCTCGACGCTTGCTGTGTCACCAGTAGCAACCTTCATCATCGTACCCCCTCACTGCCACCATCTCACTCCAGCTTAGAACCAGGAAGATCTCCTTGATCGAGCTCCGGTCACCATATCCGGCGACAGCATCTCGAGTTCGGTTAGATCCTTGGATCTCGAGTTCCCCACCGTCATCCAGACCATTTCGGCAGCTCCACTACTCTCTCTCTCCCTCTCCCGTTCTACTCTCTCTTGCTGACGAGGGTCCGAACAATAGGCTTCACAGTACCTAAACCAACTGGCGAACTAGTTTCACTGGTGAACTCTGAGTCGCGCCCAAGGTAAATCTCTCATTCTTCTTTCTCCTTGATTTTAGTTTATGTCTACTAATTTTATTCCCTGATCAGTAATTTCTAGATCTAGATCTAGAATTTCTAGATCGAGATCTAGATCTGCTTGATCCTTCAAGTTTCTTCTCTGGTTCTTCTTGGTTCTATTTTCTTTCTTTTCTGATTTTCTGAGATCCAATATTGTGGTAGGGGAAGTAATTTCGCCTCTGTTCATCCCTTCTACTGGCTCCATTCCGATCGTCTCTCCGGCAAGTTACAGGTTCTATCCAACTCCAGCCGAAGTCTATACTTCTCAGTTGGTATTTCTCTCTTCTACCTCCTTTCTATCTTGATCTAATTCAGCTAGATCCAGAATTTTGGATCTGGTTTCTTTGTCTTATTGTATAAATCCCGTTCATGTATATTGACGTCTATTTTGGTTCACCTGAGCAGTCACCATTCGAACCAGCTCGTGCTGTATATCCCGAGATCATCTTCTATCTCCGGCCTCCCAAATTTTCAGGTCTGTTTTCTCTGAATCCATCTTTAAATCTCCACTGAATCCATCTTCAAATCTCCACTTGGCCTCTCGATCTAGTCTTCTCTGAGATGTAGATTTAGCTCTTGATAGTTCTTGATCTATCTTGATTCATATTAATCCTGTGTATTCCTAATAGTAATATCTAGATCACGTTTTTTTGAGATTTCTCTCATTTTCGTGAGCAACGTTGTTTTCTGACCTGAATAATCACCGGGCTCTTTTACTGTTTTTGGTTGTCACCTGTATAATAGTTCTGTGACTGTTGGTTGCCTTCATTATTTACAGATTTATCACTCTGTGTTTTCGGAGGTAGAAATAGAACCAGCTCTCTATCTCTCGTTTTTTTTTAAAAATTTTATTTATTTATTTATTTGGATCCATTGTTCTGTGGATATTTATTTTTTTAGAGCGATAGAGAGGATCTATCATTTTGGAGCAGCTCCATCACCTTCACACCACTTCCGGTCAGGTATAATCTTTTATTTATTTATTTATTTATCTATTTATTTCAATTTATTATCCATGTGTGTGCAATAAGGTTAGGCCACGTTTTATTTTCCTATTTTGCCTACATTGGGCACTTAGGTAGTTTTTCTTTTTTCTTTTTAACCCTAAATAATTGGCCTACCCCGTTAGTCTAGTCTTATAAAAAAATAAAAAATAAAAAAATCAAAATAAATTAAAGGTACTAGTCTATCCCCCCTTGGGACCTAGAGCAGGGTTCGTATTTAAACCATAGCCTCTTTTGGTTTAAGGCCGCTCGATCCGCCCTGCTCTTTGCCTTTAAGTTAATTAAGTCAATTAGGCCTTATTTTCCTTTTTGCCTACCTTGGGCACTTTTAGTTTTTAACTAGTTAAACTTGCCAAAAATAAAATAAAATAAAATAAAATAAATAAAAATAAAAAATAAAAAATAAAAATCAACAAATACAAAATAACAAAAACATCCAAAAAAAAAAAAATCTAAAAGAAATTTACCCTAATAAGTGAACACCCCCTAGAGCTCCACCATGAGCACCTAGCTACGCGACCATCTCCCGGAATGAGATTCATAAATCTCAATTCCACTTCCCTAACTCAAACACGAGTTGGAAATTACCACACTCCGAAACGAGTATAAAAACAGTCACGGACCCCCGAACTACTATGAGGGTCTGATTCCGACTAACCGGATAAGTAGGCAGCCCAAAACTAGGGTTCGACCCCAACCAAAAATAAAATTTTTACACCCCATATTGATTTGTGTTTGATTAGCAAAATTAATAATTATTTAGGAAATTTTAAGTGATTCCAAATGTTTGGCTTGGACCTAATGAGTAGGTTACCATCATTGGATGGAGGTCCTGGGGTGCCTAACCCCTTCCCCAGGACCTAAAGGGATCTCTTACCTAGACTACTCTGGACCGTAGACCCCCTTATTTTGGATTTTCTCGGGATCCTACTTCCCCTAAGTAGGTGGCGACTCTTAGAATAAATTTAACGTTATTCCTCTACTCTTGGATCTTATCTCGACACTTAGAGTTGAGAGGGGAGGAAAGACGGTAAATTTATGCGTTCACAGCTTTGGCGACTCTGCTGGGGAAAATGATCCAACCTGAAAATTAGGTAAAAGCCAAACATTTTTTTAAATCCCTAATCATTTCCTAAAACAATTATTCTTTTGCTAATTACTTTTTATGTTGTGGGATGTTCTTATTCTCTTTCTTGTGCATATCATATTCATTGCATTTTAGTGTAATCACCTTATAACCCATTAGTTGGATCTATGGGGCCTACGGCTGTTTGATACGTATCTTCAGTGCCAGGGGCTTTCTGATCTGTGGAGTTCAGCTGGATCACGCCTTATGGGTTGTACCCGTAGAAACGGATTCGGTTTCTCCCACTTGCGCCAATCGTCCCATTTTGGGAGTCGCATATACGGCCAAGTGTCCCCCAACCACCTTAGAAACACCTTGCATTACCCCGGCATATGCATATAGATTAGGTTGTGATATAGTTTATAAGCAGTAGATTAGGACGGTTTCTCCCAATCCTACTCTGCTTATAATCTATACCCGCCCTCCTTTTTGGTTGTATGTTAGGGTATCTTTTTGTACCCATATGTTCATTCAAGAAAGAGGGCATGTGTGAACTATGTTTGATGATGACCCATTGTGTGATTGAATAAACCTCTCACCCACATCCCGCTTCTTTAAATCCATATGGGGGTCATAACCTCAAATAATAAATGGGTACTCAGTTACCCACTTATCCATTTTTTTAAACTTAATGGGCTTTGGTTTCCAATAACCCAAGGTAGTAGGTTGGACCTCTACACCGCCTACCCCATTGGTTTACATATGTCTTGACTAAAAAAAAAAACAAAAAAATAATAATAAATAAATAAATAAATAAATAAATAACAAAAAAAATAAAAATAAAAAACTCTTTCGTGATACTACATATGGGATTCAAAATCCAGATATAAATGAATATCCCCTTTATTCATTTATTACCTTAATCTAATAGGTCTTGGAAACCCAAGTTAGTGGACTGGGCTTTTGTCCACCCACCTTGTTAGTTTACATATGTAGTGCCACGCTAAAAAAAAAAAAAACATTCTCAAAAGTTTTGCATCATCATGTAGCACCTGTATAGAGTCTCACTTATGCACTATTGTTTAGATGGCAGGCCCTTCAGGAATAATTAAGCCGGGAGGCCTAAGTCCTTCACTCAAATTGGAGATGCGTGCTGCTTGCGATGCCAAACTCAGAGACACAGCTACAATCTTTAGTTCAGCTCAAGGCCTTAACTCTGCCTGTCGCCTAGTTTGGATATAGAGATACCATGTGGGAAATATTTTAGACCTTGCTTTGATCGATCCAGATTGGCGTTTAGTCAAGGCGGCGATTCTTTGTTGGGATCCTAAAAGTGTAGTTTTCCGTTTTGGGAAAAATGAAATGTGTCCGATGATCGAAGAAGTTAAACGCATCTTAGGGCTTGATATTATTGTTCCTGCTATTCTACCCCACTACAGAACGAATTACCAGTTTGAGCTCGCGCAGTTCTTACACATCAAGCCTGACCGATTACCCAACAATGCCAAAGGTACTTACTCAAGGGTTGAAATGAACAAACTGTGGGATATGTATAGACCTTCGTGGGATCCTAGCGCATCTGAAATTGAATCCGAGTCAACGCTCAATGTTCTTACATGGATTGTTCTAGCTCAGCTTATCTTCCCAAAAAACCTCAGTATCGCTGAATTTGTATTGGTGGGGGTAGTCAAAGACATGCATAGTGGAGGGTCAGTCATCCCGATGATCCTGGGAGAGCTTCTCAGGGGTCTTAAATATAGCAGTGAGAACAGGAAAGGGACATTCAACGCCAGTTTATCTCTTTTACATTTATGGTTGGTCGAGCATTTGCCATCAATGGTTACTGTGCCCTCAGAATTTGCTTATGATGTTCGGAACATAGTGCGAAAATTCAGCCAGACCCAACCCAAGCTTATTTTCAAAAAAATGGAAGAATGTTACAGAAAGCTCCAACAGTTATCAGAGGACGAGATAATTTGGAAATGTCGTTGGCTCGTAATCAACAAGCAAAGGCTTCCTCTTTTAACTACTTTTGGAAGAAGATGTATAGTTCTTGCTGGCCTAACTGGTTCGTCACCCTACATTCCACTCAGAGTACTCCGACAGTTTGGATACCGACAGTTTATCCCAGTAAGTGATGATTTAGCGAAAGACTATTGTGTTTTCTTTACTACATCTGAACTTCTAGAGAGACGTTTCCAAAATGAATGGAGACGATCCAAAAGAGAAAAATTTCCAGACGATATAATAGAGCTTGGACCAGGGGAACCGTCGACTGAAGAAGAGTATGATTTATGGTTGGAGAACCCGGACATACAATCAGAAATGCCAAAGCCAGCAGAATTGCTCACCCCAGTTACAGCACCGTCCAGGGGAAGTCTTCCCCTTTCTGAGATGGTGGTGCCGTGGAAAGATACTTTCCTTGGTAATCGTCTTAAGATACTAAGGGATACTAAGAAGCTCAAGTTAGCGCAACAGGCGCACCGGCAACATGAAGCTGAGTTGAAAAGGGAATATCAGGAAGTCTGCAAGAAGGAGGAACAGTTGGAGGAGATCCAAGTCAAGATTCTGAGAGATATGGAAGAGTTGGAGATGACACAACAGACCCTCCGACAACAGGAAGATGACTTGAGGAGTCAACGTCAGTTGGCCCGTGGTAAAGAACATCAGTTAGAGCAAGCACTCCGAGAGTTTCAAAAGCGGAAAAGAGATGATGCTGAGGAGTCTTTCCAGTTTGAAGTCCAGTTCCGTCAGAATCAAGAACAGTTGAAAGCAGTCAGACACCATGCTCGAGTCGAGGCTCTAGAGTTCGACTACAGGATTCAATGTGCATCAGGCACGGTGGACAGGCTAGAAAGTGAGATTGCTGTCCTTCGTCAACAAGTGATAGACCTTGGGGGCAACCCCTTGCCTCCCGACTTTGTTATTCCTGAGAGACCTGTATAGGGTTGGGTCATTTTCCTTTTGTCTTTCTATTTGTCTATTGTCGCTTTTCATTATTTTACTTTTGGTTTAGTGTTGTCTTAGAATCACACAAACACATGCATATATAAAGAAGTGATTTTCATCTTTTTGCTGTCAAATCATGCATTCATGTTTAATCGCTACATCTTTCTCAGTGTTGCATGAAACAGCGAATTGTCACTCGTTCTGTATCTCGTGCCCTTGCCCAAGCTGCGATAATAGATCCGGACAGTCCTGAAGTCACAGATTGGTCCTCTCAAAGTTCAGCAGACATGGCTGCTCCCAACAATCGTCTGGATTCAAGTACAGATCAGCTTGTACAAGCACATGATCATGAGATACATGGGATGAAAGCCCAATTAGACAGTATTCAGGAAACCTTGCAGGCTCTGATGGCTTTACAGCTTAACAAACTTGTTCACCAACCAGAAGCCGCACAATTTCAACCCGAACATCCTAGAACTTCATTCCAACCGGAAAGTTTTCAGCCAGACCAACCCGGAATTGGAACCTTTCGGCATCAACCAGACCAGTCAGGGTTTAGACCTTTCGAACCGGATCAACCTAGGGTTGAGATTCCTGCCCCAAACTTTACCTTTATCAACCCTCTTCATGATCAGCCGGGTGAGGATGGTGATTTTGACTACACCCGATTTGATGGAAAAACTGGTGAGGCTGTGCACTGCGACCATCACAATCCAAAAATGTCACAAGATTCTGAGTTATTGGTGTCTCTCAAGAACCAACAAGAAGAAATTCGTCAGCTGAAAGAGATGATGAAAAAAATGCAAGGGGCATCATCCTCCTCTACAGGGATAACTCTGGATGACCTACTCTTCTCCTCTGATACTTTGGTTCCCTCAGATTTTCGAGTTCCAGAATTCACCAAATATGGGGGCAAAGGGTGTCCGAAAGAGCATCTATAGTTGTATGTAGGGGATATGATGGCTTACAGAGATAAACCACAATATCTTATTCAATATTTCCAGAAAAGTCTGAAAGATGCCGCTCTAAGGTGGTGGCTTTCAATTGACAAGAAGTGGATTACTAGTTGGCAGGATGTGATCGATCTCTTCATAGATCAGTTTTCTTTTAACTTGGAGGTGCTCCCTCAAAAAAGTGATCTCGAGCAACTGTCTCAAAGGAATAATGAATCATTCATTGAGTATGCCGCTAGATGGAGAGAAATGGCGTCAAGACTATCAGTGCAGTTATCAAAGGAAGAAATGGCTTCTACCTTTTTGGGAACCTTAAAGCAACCATATTCAACACTGATGATAACTCTACCGGCCACTGATTTCAAGGTAATTGTCGAGACAGGGGCAAGAATTGAAACAGCTGTTAAAAATGGTACTATACATGCCAATCTTAGCCATGCATCTCCAAGGCCAAGTGCCCCAACTAACAATAGAAATAATGGTCAAAGAGATACAAGAAAAAGAGAAGAAGTTAATTGGATTGCACCTAATGCACCCTTAATGTTGCCTGCTCCACCGATTCGACAACCTCCTCAACCTCAAAACCCTCAGCCAGTAAGGCAAAATCAGTATCAACAGGCACGTCAGCCAGAGAGAAACCCTCAGAGAAATTTCACTCCCTTACCTTACTCTTTAAGCCAACTTCTGACTTTCCTCCTCAAGCAAAATCTTGTAACTTTAAAGGGGCCGACTCCTCTCATCCCAGTTGATAAGCAAAATCGAAATTATCATGCAGATCATTATTGTGCATATCATCGAGGCCCGGGTCATGCCACAGATGTATGTTACACTCTTAGACATGATATTCAAGATCTCTTAGAGCAAGGCAAAGTTGAATTTGCACCTGGAAATACTAGCATCATTCAAGCTCTTCCCCCACATCAAGGGTAGATTAATTTTCTAAGCAGGGACGGGTCTGATGTTAGTATGGTAGAGATTGATGGGCTGTCAGAGACAGATGATGCTATCCGTCCTTCGTACCGAGTCCCTGTTCGAATCCCATATCTTCAGTCTTTGTCATCTCTCGAATCCCCCATTATTCAACCCATCCGAATACCCCACATGACGCCAGTCCACTCATCTACTATTCAATCCATTCAGCGCCCTATACAAATCCCTTTTATTCCTGTTGAAGAAGAGATGATTGTTTATACCATCCCTTGCCCTGTTGATTGGCCTACAACCCCAGTTATATCATCTCCACGACCTCTTGGTAAAGGTCCAGTCCAAATTCCATACATTCCAGCACCAATCCATCCCCTCAATCGTTTACCGGCCCCTCCATCTCTCATTCTAGACAATGAAAACATCACTGCAATAACCAGGTCAGGAAGAGTTTACCAGCAACCAGAAGTCGAGCTGCCTAAGTCCAAGGGCAAAGAGCAATGTCTGAGTCCTGAGCAACAAAAAGAGGAAGATGCGGTATTGTTGAAAATTTTGGAGAAAGTGAAGGAATATAATATTGCCCATCAACTCACGAGGCTCCCAGCTCAAATTTCAGTGATGGGATTACTCTTAACTTCAGAGCACCATCGGGAGCAATTGCTCAGGGTGTTTAACAACGCTCATGTTACAAAGGATATAACGCCTGAGCGTTTGGGGCAACTGGTAGGTCAGATTCTGGAACCAAAGACCATTACCTTCAGTGAAGAGGAAATTCCAGATAGTGATAAAGAACACACCAGAGCTCTTTACATCTCAGTGCAGTGCAGGGGTAAAACACTTTCAGCAGTTTTGGTAGATAATGGGTCTGGTTTGAATGTCTGTACATTAAATACCTTGGAAGGTTTGGGAATGGATATCAATCATGTCAAGAAAAGACCTATGACAATTAGAGCTTTCGACAATTCAACTCGTCAAAATTTAGGAGACGTCGACTTGAACATCTCTATTGGGCCATCAGAATATTTGACCAATTTTCAAGTGCTTAATGTACCAGCTTCTTTTACTCTTCTTCTTGGAAGGCCGTGGATTCACATGGCCGGAGCCATCCCGTCATCACTTCATCAGAGGGTTAAGTTCATTCAAGGTGACCAGTTGATTGTGATACCGACAGAGTCTTTGGCGAGTTCCTTTGGGGATGTCCAAGAATTGGGACAAGGGGCAGCTTTTATGACTTATCAATTTGAGGAGGTTACTTGTATTGCTTAGCTTGAAAGCAAGAAAGATGAATATATACCAGCGCAGTGAGGATCATGATAAAAATGAAGTACAGACCTGGTTTGGGATTGGGCGCCCACCATCAAGGAATGAAGAAGCGGTATGTAGCACCTCGCTACACACCTCGTTTCGGAATAGGATATAAACCAGAGTTGAAAGATTTCTTGAACAAGCTGACTAAAGGAAAATCATCAGTAAAGTCGGTGCCCCCACCTCCCCTATCTGTTACCTTTCCTACCAGTACTCCCAGACCATCTGATTTTGAAATTTATAAAAACCTTCCCTTTGAAGAATCAGACTCACAACTAACTTGTCCACCCTGCACCTAAACCTCAGCCAAAGGACGATCCTGCAAGGTTTCATGAAATGTTCGAAGTTGCTCAATTGTTTGAAGAACTCGCTGTTGAAGATGCAGTCCAGATTGATTACGTGGCAGAGGAACAAGTATGCACCCTCTCCAGTGCTTCGCAAGCATCATCCAGTTATGTTCCGCTTATACGAGCCAGTTCTTCTCCTCTCGTATGGTGGACCGATCCCATCACAGTTGAAGCAGCCAGAGGAAGGCAGGGAAAGAAGGTCGGATTAGTCAGACCATGACCCAGTTTCTTTTCTTTATTTGTTCTCTTCATCTTTAGGTCAAAAAGAGAAAAAGAAAAATTTTTTTTTTTCTAGACGGCTTTGTTGGTCATTTCAAAATAGTCAATAGTCTTTTGTTTTATGCATCTTTGTAAATATTACAAAACATCAGAAAATCAAAGAAATTCATTTTCTTTGTCTCAAGACTTGTTTCCTTTTGTATATACATAAAATTTTGGCTCATGATGGTATGACCTAAGTCTCCAAAAAAGGCTTAGTGATCTGAAGTCACCAAAAATAAAAAAAAAACAAAAAAAAAATTTTAAAAAAAAAAAAACACTCAAATACTAAGACCGAGCTTATTGGTTTGCCAGGGAATTGCCCTGGACAAAGCTAATTCTAAACATGAAATCAATCTTGAACTTTTGGAAGTAGAGTATGACGAAGAGGAAGAAGAGGAACCTCCACAAGAGATCCTCGACCTCCTTGAACAGTACAAAGGGATATGTAAACCTAATGAGGAGGACACCGAGACCATAAATCTCGGATCCGAAGATGATCCTAAGTGTGTGAAGATTGGCACTACAATGAGTCCTGAGCAAAGGAGCGCTATGATTGACTTCCTCAAAAGTTACATTGATGTATTTGCTTGGTCATATGCGGACATGCCCGGCCTTGATTCAGAATTAGTAGTCCACAGATTGCCATTGAACCCAGGGGTAAAACCAGTTAAGCAGAAGCTCCGACGGTTAAGGCCAGAATGGTCTCAAAAGGTTAAAGAGGAGATCGAGAAGCAAATAAGTGCAGGTTTTCTAGCAGTGGCAACTTACCCAGAATGGCTAGCCAATATTGTACCAGTACCTAAGAAAGATGGCAAAGTCAGAATGTGCATCGACTATAGAAACTTGAACAAGGTTAGTCCAAAAGATAATTTTCCACTTCCTCACATAGATATCCTTGTCGATAATACAGCTGGACATGAAACCTTATCTTTTATGGATGGGTTCTCAGGGTACAATCAGATCAAAATGGCCAAAGAGGATATGGAAAAGACCTCGTTCATTACCCCATGAGGCACCTTCTGTTACAAGGTCATGCCATTTGGGCTCAAAAATGCAGGGGCAACGTATCAAAGAGCAATGACAGTATTATTTCATGATATGATGCATAAGAGTACAGAGGTTTATGCAGACGACATGATTGTCAAATCCCCATTGGCTAAAGATCACCCTGAAGATTTGAGAAAATTATGCGACAGGCTCAGAGTCTTTGGTTTAAGGTTAAATCCAGCAAAATGTGTGTTCGGAACAACGTCAGGAAAGCTTCTTGGTTTCATTGTTAGCAAAAGAGGAATTGAAGTTGATCCAGCTAAAGCAAGAGCTATCATCGAGATGCCTGCACCTCAGACAGAAAAAGAAATTCGAGGATTTCTGGGCAGGATTCAGTACATCAGTCGTTTTATTGCACAGCTTACTCCGATTTGTGAGCCGATTTTCAAATTGCTTAGAAAAAATGTGCCTACAGTCTGGTCAGATGAATGTCAACAGGCCTTTGATAAGATCAAGCAATACCTTCTCAATCCACCCGTACTTGTCCCTCCAACACCCGGACGACCACTTTTAATGTACGTCTCAATCCAAAAGACTTCAATGGGTTGTGTGCTAGCTCAGCATGATGAATCAGGCAAAAAGGAACATGCCATTTATTACATCAGTAAGCGTTTGCATGAGTATGAAGAGAAGTACAATACATTAGAGAGGACTTGTCTAGCATTGGTTTGGGCCACCCAGTGCTTACGACATTACTTATTGTCCTACCCTGTGATTTTGATATCAAGAATGGATCCGCTCAAGTACTTACTGGAGAAGCCCGCTACGTCAGGAAGAACAGCTCGGTGGCTCATGATGTTATCAGAATTTGACATTACATACATGACGTAGAAATCGATCAAGGGGCAAGCAATTGCAGATCATTTGGCATATAACCCATCGTCCGACTATGTTTCAGTACATGACCAGTTTCCGGATGAAGATATTCTAAGTTTAGAACCAGAAGATCCTGATTATATTGGATGGGAGATGTACTCTGATGGAGCTGTAAACCAACATGGGAATGGGGCAGGAGCAGTCTTAATCTCGCCAAGAGGAGCTCATCTTCCTATCTCAGTCAAGCTAAAGTTCAGATGTTCAAATAATGCTGCAGAATACGAGGCATGTATAGCTGGACTCAGAGAAGCACATTGTATTGGCATAGAAGAGATTGATGTTTATGGTGACTCGTCACTGGTAATTTGTCAAGCTAATGAGTCATGGGCAATCAAAGAAGAAAAGTTGATTCCGTATCTGGCATGCCTTAATGTTTTGATCACCAAATTCAGGAGAATCACTTTCAATCACAGGTGCAGGACGCATAACAGATTCGCCGATGCTCTTGTAACCCTAGCTGCGATGGTAAAATTTCCTAAAGGAAATCTGATTTGGCCTATTGAGATTCAGCAACAAGACCAACCAGCTTATTGTCTAGTTATAGAAGAGCGCCCAAATGACAAGCCATGGTACACAGATATCAAGCAATACTTGGATGACGGCACTTTTCCTCTGGAAGCCACCAAAACAGATCGTCGAGCAATCAGAAGACTCTCTATTCAGTTTGTTCTCTCAGGAGGAGTATTATATAAGAGGTCACCAAACTTGATTTGGTTGAGATGCCTTGATAAAAAGGAAGCAGCACAAGTGGTTGAAGAAGTTCACGGAGGGGTTTGTGGTCCCAACATGAACGGATTAATGCTATCAAAAAAGATTCTTAGATTGGGGTACTATTGGACTACTATGGAATCCGATTGCTGTCGCCATGTTTAGAAATGCCATCAATGCCAGATTTATGCAGACCGAATTAATGCACCGCTTGTTACACTGCACAATCTTACTGCACCTTGGCCTTTCTCAACCTGGGGTATAGACGTCATTGGGCCCATCACACCGAAAGCATCAAAAGGTCATCGATTTATTCTTATAGCAATCGATTATTTCACAAAATGGGTTGAAGCGACTTCTTTTGCTAATGTCACGGCCTCAGTTGTTCAGCGGTTTTTCAAAAAAGATATCATCTGCAGATATGGTGTTCCGTATGAGATTGTCACAGATAATGCTCTTAATTTCTGTAACAAAGGTATGACTGAACTCTGCCAAAAATTCAAAATCCAGCATCATAATTCTACACCATACAGACCTCAGGCCAATGGTGCACTTGAAGCCGCAAACAAAAATTTGAAGCGAATCATCGAGAAGATGGCAATTAGGTATTCTGCTTGGCATGAAATGCTCCCTTATGCACTCATGGCCTACAGAACATCGATTCGCATTTCGACTGGTGCGACACCATTCTCTTTAGCATACGGTATGGAAGCTGTCTTGCCTATTGAGATAGAAATTCCGTCATTACGAGTGCTAATGGAAGCAGAAATCGAAGAATCAGAATGGGCACAAGCCAGATATGAACAGTTGCATCTGATTGAAGAAAAACGACTGAAAGCCATAGATCACTCTCAAGCCTATCAGAGGCGTATGGCAAGGGCGTTCAATAAGAAAGTCAAGCCCAGAGATATTGAAGTTGGTGACCTTGTTCTCCGGAAATTGTTGCCAAATCGTCCAGATCCAAGAGGGAAATTTACACCAAACTACGAAGGCCCATACATTGTCCGGGAAAAGTTCTCTGGAGGCGCCCTTCGACTTGGATGTATGGATGATGAGGATCTTCCTGAGCCAATCAATATAGATAAAGTCAAGAAGTATTATGCTTAGGATCCTATCTGATAATTGCTTGTACTCTTAGCTTCTATGGGATATGATAGGAGGCCATATTTGGCACCTGTTCTCCCTATAAATCATGTAACACCTACACTATATCAATAAAGTTCGTTAGTTAACCCTCGAGCCTAATAACCTCTCTTTCAAAAACTTTTTATCGGGACACCTTGCACTTAGTCTGCTATGAACTACGTCATGACCTGACCCTGAAAAGGGTACGTAGGCAACCTAAAAACCAGGTGCGGTCAAATTTTGAAACCATTCGGATAAAGTAGCCTCAATTAAAAAAAAAAGAAAAAAAAAAGGGGGTTGATCGAAAAGAGCCCAAAAAAAATAAAAAAATTAATAATAATAATAAATTAGATCAAGAGGCGCTCAAGAAAAGAAGGAATTCCGGAAGCAGAAAGGTTGTCCCAAACTTTCAGTCCCCTCAGCCAACATTTCGTCCTATCTCAAGTCCTCCTGGATTCCTTAGAGACTAAGAGAACAAGCAATTATCAGAATAGTATTTGAGGTAGAACGCTGACATTCAAGGCGATGAAGGGAGTAAAGCCTCAATCAGAATAAATCGCGGTAATGAATGAAAACCGGAAACGGCCTCATTGCGCAAAAATTACACGAATCTCAGTCCTAGTCTTGTGACTAGGGGCAAAAAAGTGAAAAAGAAAGAATATCTGATCAATTTCGCAGGCATGAGTGAAAACCGGAAACGGCCCGCATCGCGCAAAAATTATGCGAACCCGTGACTTGGTTATTCCAAGGGTAAAAAAGGGAAAACGTTGAAAGTGGTTCAATAGTGGATCTGATGAAGTTTACTTGAGCCTCGGCCCTTCAAGCAATCAGCCGCAGATATTAAGAGTCGAATCATATGGAATAAATCGCGGGCATGAGTAAAAACCGGAAACGGCCTCATTGCACAAAAATTACGTGAACCCCAGTCCTAGTCTTGTGACTAGGGGCAAAAAAGGGAAAAAGAAAGAATATCTGATCAATTTCGCAGGCATGAGTGAAAACCGGAAACGGCCTCATCGCGCAAAAATTATGCGAACCCGTGACTTGGTTATTCCAAGGGTAAAAAAGGGAAAACGTTGAAAGTGGTTCAACAGCGGATCTGATGAAGTCTACTTGAGCCTCGGCCCTTCAAGCAATCGGCCGCAGATATTAAGAGTCGAATCATATGGAATGAATAGCGGGCATGAGTGAAAATTGGAAACAGCCTCATTGCGCAAAAATTACATGAACCCCAGTCTTAGTCTTGTGACTAGGGGCAAAAAAGGAAAAAAAAGAGTGGATCTGATCAACTTCGTAGGCATAAGTGAAAACCGACAACGGCCTCATCACGCAAAAAATATGCAAACCCATGACTTGGTCATTCCAAGGGTAAAAAAAGGAAAAGAGTTGAAAAACAGTTCAACAGCAAAATTTGAGATTTGTCTTAACAATCCATTTGTTCACAAGACTCTGTGTATTGCCAATATAGCAGAGGGTGAGACCAAAGTTAGTTTTACTTATCCTGAACAATAATGATCAATAGAGTCATGATTTCTCTTGATCATACTGTATTGTTCGAAAACGTCAAATGTTTTCATGATGTCCAAATGCTACATCCAAAAGGTAATTCCCTTGCAAACTCGAAGGCAGAGTATAGTATTACGCATGGTTTCAAAAGCCATCTTTCAAAATAAAATTCAAAATTCTCAGAAAAATCAAAAATTTTGTTTTGGGTTTCATGGTCTGACTATGGCGGTTTTCTCTCGCCAACAATCTTCGTGGAGCAACGTCTCTTGTGATCATGGATTAGCAAGGAAGCAAGTACATCTCCTACAAATTATCTTTTCTCTCCTGTTTGACATCGGAATGTATTGTCATTCAGTTCAGTTTGCTTGACATCGGAATGTGTTGTCATGCATTCATCTCCTCTGATTGACATCGGAATGTGTTGTCATCCATTTAATCTCGTTTGCTTGACATCGGAATGTGTTGTCATGCATTTATCTCATCTGTTTGACATCGGAATATGGTGTCACTCAGTTCATCTCACCTCGTCTGCTTGACATCGGAATGTGTTGTCGTGCATTCATCTCCACCTGTTTGACATCGGAATGTGTTGTCATTCAGTTTGGGTGGTTGACATCGGAATGTGTTGTCATCTATTTCATCTCGTTTGCTTGACATCGGAATGTGTTGTCTTGCATTCATCTCCATCTGTTTGACATCGGAATGTGCTGTCATTCAGTTCAGGGTGGTTGACATCGGAATGTGTTGTCATCCATTTCATCTCGTTTGCTTGACATCGGAATGTGTTGTCTTGCATTCATCTCCTCTGATTGACATCGGAATGTGTTGTCATTCAATTCAGGGTGGTTGACATCGGAATGTGTTGTCATCCATTTCATCTCGTTTGCTTGACATCGGAATGTGTTGTCATGCATTCATCTCATCTGTTTGACATCGGAATATGTTGTCACTCAGTTCATCTCACCTCGTCTGCTTGACATCGGAATGAGTTGTCGTGCATTCATCTCCACCTGTTTGACATCGGAATGTGTTGTCGTTTAATTCGGTTTGGTTGACATTGGAATGTGTCGTCATCCATTTCATCTCATCTGTTTGACATCGGAATGTGTTGTCACTCAGTTCAGTCTGCTTGACATCGGAATGTGTTGTCATCCAGTTCAGAGTGGTTGACATCGGAATGTGTTGTCATCCATCTCATCTCGTTTGCTTGACATCGGAATGTGTTGTCTTGCATTCATCTCCTCTGTTTGACATCGGAATGTGTTGTCATTCAGTTCAAGGTGGTTGATATCGGAATGTGTTATCATCCATTTCATCTCATCTGCTTGACACTGGAATGTGGTCATGCATTCATCTCATCTGTTTGACATCGGAATGTGTTGGCACTCAGTTCAGTCTGCTTGACATCGGAATGTGTTGTCATGCATTCATCTCCCCTGTTTGACATCGGAATGTGTTGTCATTCAGTTCAGTTTGGTTGACATCGGAATGTGTTGTTGTCCATTTAATCACATCTGCTTGATATCGGAATGTGTTGTCATGCATTTATCTCATTCTGTTCGACTTCGGAATGTGTCATCATTCATTCATTTCTTTTTGGTTGACATCAGAATGTGTTATCATCCATTTCATCTCATTTGTTTGACATCGTAATGTGTTGTCATTCATCATTTTCCACCTGTTTGACAAATCGAATGTGTGGTCACTCGTTCCTTCAATCATTATGTTTTCGAGCTCCCTTCAATCCGTATTCCATGTGCACCCATCTTTCCCCAGCAGACCTCCGTAACGAGGCCATAAACTATTACCCATCACTCCATCGATCTCTTTGTTTTGGCAAGTTTACTAGGATCATTTGTTTAGTTTTCTTTTCTTTTATCTTTGATTTTCATAAACTTTTTGGGCTTTACGTGTGTAAAAATGACTGTGTTTCAGTCTTTGTCGTTCAATTGCCAGCACTCTCCAACAAAGAGGGGCAACTGTGAACACCCCATTTTTACACCCCTAAAACCTTTTTTTAAATTTAATTTTGTTTTGTGAATTTTGTTTTGTGAGCCTAAGTCTTGAGAAAGAAAGAAAGGGTTTACACAGAGAGAGAGAGAGACCTCACCCAAAACTCAATGTACCAAGCCTTAGCCTTCAAGTCATGGCCCATTCTTTAGGGTTCAAAGCCCTAATTCCAAGTCCATTACCCTCACAGTCCATAAACCCCAAAGCTTTTAGTTAAATCCATGTTGGAAAGCCCGTTCATTCAAGCCCACATTAAAGCCCAAAGTCTACAATCTTTAAGCCAAGCCTAACCCATTACTATTCACTATATAAGCAAAGAGAAAGGGGTTTAATGCCCTAATAATAATTTTTTTTTTTTTTTGTTGAGAAGAGTTGCAAGTCTCTCTCGAGCTCTCACCTCTCCCCCTACTGTTCCACCCCCGGCAGAGCTCAGACTAGCAGCTCCATCTCGACGCTTGCTGTGTCACCAGTAGCAACCTTCATCATCGCACCCCCTCACTGCCACCATCTCACTCCAACTTAGAACCAGGAAGATCTCCTTGATCGAGCTCCGGTCACCATCTCCGGCGACAGCATCTCGAGTTCGGTTAGATCCTTGGATCTCGAGTTCCCCACCGTCATCCAGACCATTTCGGCAGCTCCACTACTCTCTCTCTCCCTCTCCCGTTCTACTCTCTCTTGCTGACGAGGGTCCGAACAATAGGCTTCACAGTACCTAAACCAACCGGCGAATTAGTTTCACCGGTGAACTCTGAGTCGCGCCCAAGGTAAATCTCTCATTCTTCTTTCTCCTTGATTTTAGTTTATGTCTACTAATTTTATTCCCTGATCAGTAATTTCTAGATCTAGATCTAGAATTTCTAGATCGAGATCTAGATCTGCTTGATCCTTCAAGTTTCTTCTCTGGTTCTTCTTGGTTCTATTTTCTTTCTTTTCTGATTTTCTGAGATCTAATATTGTGGTAGGGGAAGTAATTTCGCCTCTGTTCATCCCTTCTACTGGCTCCATTCCGATCGTCTCTCCGGCAAGTTACAGGTTCTATCCAACTCCGGCCGAAGTCTATACCTCTCAGTTGGTATTTCTCTCTTCTACCTTCTTTCTATCTTGATCTAATTCAGCTAGATTAAGCTCGTATGAATAGAAATATTTTAGGTTTTGCCCAAATTTTCAGTATTTTATGGTAAAGTAGTAAATTCAGTTGGCATCCTGGTAAATTTATGTTCAATTATGCATTGTGCTACATTTCTGCCTATACTTAGATTCATGGAACCAAGCTTGAGTCGTCAAATTTCTATAATAAAGGTGTCAATGTTCATCTCAATGATGGATTCTATCTCAAGGTTGGCCTGATTAGATATAAAACCAAATTCCCCCTCTTTGCAGATACGGAGTCATGCCCAGAAATACTTTTTGAAGGTCCAAAAAAGTGGTACAACTGCACATGTGCCACCACCTCGCCCCAAGCGCAAAGCTACCCATCCATACCCGCAAAAGGCGTCTAAAACTGGTTTGTTTATCTTGGTGACAAGGACAATGTATTTCGGTTGGAGGAAATGAATTATTAACAACCCTGACATGTTACTTTTCGGAAAAATTGGCAGATTTAGTATCATTGCAAGCATCCATGGCTTATCCTTCTACATTGAACTGCCTTGCACCTGGATATTCCCCATGGGATGACACAGCCATGCTTATAAACACTAAATCAAGTGGAATCATGCCATCCCAAGATGAATTTACCAATCTCCTTGGAGTTGAAGGCATGCATATGTTCTTATGTGTTCTTTACTATATAAATATGTACAGAAATAAATTCTTATAGAGGGAACTTATCATCAATTATTATGGCTTCCATCGTTAATGATGCAGATGATATTAGATCAAAGGGGGTAGCATGGGTAGGTAACAGTAGCATTAGTGGCATCGAAAGCTCAAGTGGAACATTACTGGATTCTGAGATACCAAAACAAGGAGATAAAGGATCCATTCTGCATGGTAATCTTCTTTGTGTAAATGTGTCTTTCTATGTATTGCATTTGCATATTCGGCCTGAAGCTTCAAAGCTATATGAATAATGCAAATAATGTACTAAGCAGTCTTGGGCATGTTGTTGTCTCTATCATTTATCATGCACACAATACATTAGATACTTGTTCACATGTTAATGTGTGTCCTATTCACTTGTCCTATTTGTATTGTTGTAGATGCAGTCCACAGCATTATCGACAAAACCCAGGTTTGATATGGATAAAAGTCTTTAAACTTTTTAGTTCTTATATTCTCTTAGTTTGTTAAAGGGATTACCAAATTTATCAATACATAAATCAGTTTACTAAATCATTTACAAATAAGGAAAGCTTGGTCATCTATTGTTAGATGGATCTGGGATCAGTTCTTGTTTATCGTGGGGTACAGTAGGTTTTTCCTCTTATTGTCCAGAACTTTATCCCAAACTGGTCTTTGCTGGCATGGATGCTGCCTTGAATGAGTTGGATTAGTTCGAGAGGATAAAAGTTAGGGTTTGAGAGAGAAAAAAAGGAAAAGAAGAAGAATAGTTTTAGGGAAAAATTGTGAGAAATATTAATGATCTTTCTCCCACACTTTATTATTTATACTCCTCTAATGGTATACAATTAGTATATAAGAGATACTAATAGTATACCAAAAATACAATGTACAAGAGATAAGAGATAACATAAACATAAAGCCCATAAAACCCTATTAAACAGAATGCAATGTGGTGGATGCTCCCAAGTGCGACTTGATGGGCAGTACTGTTGCAAATCTCCCGAGAAATACCTAATTTCTCGTGGAAACACCGAGAAAAACATCTAAAGTTTAAAACTCCATTGTTATCGTGGTATTTTAAAAGTCTCGTGAGAAATACAATTTTCTCTTTTTATCACATAAATATCCCGAGATTTAGCCGAGATTTAGTCGGTATTTTAAAAATGTCGCGAAAAAAACCCAATATTGTTGGTTTGATGAATTTATAAATTGGTAATATTTATTGTTTTTTTTTGTAATTGTAATTATTATTTTATCATTGTCAAGATTTAGGTGAGAAATAACCCAAAAAAAATTCCATATTTGAAAATCTCCCGAAAAAAACTCCAGCCAAAAAAACTGAGAACGAGATTTGTAACATTGATGTGAGGGAGGAGAGGCATCGCAAGGTGTTCTAGAACATTTTGTCCCAAAAAAGAGAGGATTTGGCTTTGGATTTCCAAACTTTTGGTCCTCTAGTATTCATTAGGGAAGATTTTCAGTCCTTGGGTTTGACTTTTTTTTTTTCTTGCACATGACTAGGTTTCTTGTATTCTAGAGGGGTCTTTGTGTGAAGTTTCCCTCCTTGTATTCTAGTGAGTTCAAACCTACGTGAACTCCTACGTCCACATTTTTTTTTATTTAATACAATTACCCCTTTGCTGATAAAAAAAAACTGTAAGGAAAGGTTGGTTGTGGTTGTTTAAACATATAAGTTGTAGCCTGCCTATCTTTAGGAGTAGTTGGTTTTTAAATCAAGTGTTTGGTGATCTCCCTTCTTATCCCCTAATTTAAATTGTAATCACTAGAGCTGATAAGAATTATTTAAATTATATTAAAATAGTAATTTCAGTCATCATTTAATCTTTTAATTTACTTTTTTTCTGATTTTTTACTTCTTTTGTTTATTCATCAAGCTACATAATTCCATGGATAGGAATATAAAATCTATGATTTCTCTCCTCGCCTATTAAAAAAAAGAAAAGATGGGTGTGCTTTTTTTTTTTAATTTTACCCATATTTTGCAGGTGTACCAGATTTTGCTGAAGTTTATACCTTCATTGGGAGTGTCTTTGATCCAGACACTAAAGGTCATGTGCAGAAGCTCAAGCAGATGGATCCCATTAATTTTGAAACTGTGAGTATATTATTATTATTTTCCAGTTTTATGATCTACAATACCAGGAAATCGCATTTGGTGTCTCAATAGCTTTGGCTTACCATTTTTTCAAACGAAAATTATTGAAACCTTAATAGTGAAAACATCTACACCTTATGTGAAAATGACTCGAATTGTAATCAAATGGAGAAAAACAGGCATGGGACGTCGTCTTTGAAACTTCGTGGCCAATAACTACTCTATATGAAGTTGACAAGAGGAAGTGCAATATTATCCATAATTGGGTTTTTCCCCCAATTACACCTCAACAGTAGTGGGACGCCCAAAATATACTCATTTTTCAAAATCTTTCTTTTCTACACCTCCACGTGCAGGAATGAGGGGTTCTTTTTTCGTTCTGGACAGAAATGCCCCTGCCACTCATTTGTTCTCAACTGAAATAATTTGGTTGAGACGTGTTTTTGCTGTGTACCAAATTTATGGGTTGTTTTGTGGAAACCTTTGATAAAACGCGCCAAACTATTAGGATTTTAAACAGGACAGCAGGCAATGGGAGATACCCGGAGTCAGATTCATGCAACCCCATTTCATGATCTCAGGAGATAGATTACAGGGCTTGAAGATAGCCTTGAGAGGGATGGAAACGTCTCTAACCTCTTGCCCTTCTTTTCCAGTTAGAATGGTGGATTGAGAGCTCAAGGATGGTCTATTTAGAGTTAGTGAAGAAATAAGCCTAACACTAAAGCAAGCTAAGTATTGTATTCCTTTCGGTTCATCCACTGTTCCTGAAACTAAGGGAGAAGATGTAGATAATTCTCTCCAAACCCTTCAAACCATCTTCCCAACCCCCAAAGATCTACCCTCTTTCTTCTTCCTGTTTTGCTTGAAACTCCTTCAAGACTGAATCAACAATCACTCAATCAAACGAGTCCGCTCTAGAAAGCCCTGAAAAACAAACAAACTCGGATAAACAAGAGAGGTGCATCTTTAAAGAATTCTTGAGCAGTTGGCCCATGAGAGTAAGTAGTGAAAAGCTCATGTCAGCATTCAAGTCTTCACTTTCCTTACACACCAAACCTTTGATGACTGCATGTCTCACCCAAATTGTGGTAGAACCTCCTGCAAAGGTTTCCGCAAAACACCCCAAAAGTCCTGTGCACAGCAAAAAAAGGAATCACCCAAATTGTTTAGGTTGAGAACAAATGAGTGGCAGGGGCATATCTGTCCAGAAAGAAAAAAAAACCCCCCATTCCGGCACGTCAGGTGTAGAAAAGAAAGATTTTGAAATGTGGGTATATTTTGGGCATCCCACTACTGTTGGGGTGTAGGTGGGGAATCCAGAATTCAACGACGTAGAATGCACATGTGGTCCTTCAGGAACTATACTATGGAATGCCATATACAGTTTACATAACGAGTCTAGAATCTTCAAATTGTTATCATTTTAGCTACTACATTACAGAACTTTGTCCTTCAAGTAGTTATCATTTTTCAAAAATGAAAATCCAACTTCAAATATTTGATCATAATAAACAGACTTGTGTTTATTTGTAGGACTATGTTGGAAACTAAATGCTTTATTTGCTAAGCTATTTGCAGAAGTAGAATAAATGTTTAAATTTGGTTATAATGAGTATATTAATGAGAGGCAAAAAAGGAAGATAAAGAAAATAATAAAAATGAAGGGGAGAGAATCTAATTTGTTGGTGCAATATGTCGCTCTTTACAAGCCTGTCCCAATTGCGGACAAACTTGAAAAACTCTAGTGTCATTGACTTAGAAGTCTAAATTGCTATGACAAAAGTTGCATACGATTTATTGATAGGTGGTCTGTAAATTGAATGGTGAAGATGGTTAGGATTATGTAGTGGAAATATTTCAATATTTTTCTCTTCGACAAAATTATAGTTGTGGTCCTGTGGATAGATAATACTTATGTTTAGTTATGGTTTGCTGATGACTTGTGCTGTTGTGCAGTTATGACATTAGTATTTTGAGTAGCTAACTGCAATTATTTAAAGTTACTGACTGCCATGAAGGTGTACTGTGGACATCTAGATTATTTAGGATTAAGTGTAAGAAATGACATCAAACCATTTGTGCAAAGGCCAGAGTAGTTTAAGATATAATTTAGAGGCAGGTGTTTGGATAAGATTCCCATGCATACTCACTGTTTGCACTTCTAAAAGTGGGACACATGATGGCTTGGCACTTGGCAGACTCCATGTATATCTGCTGTGAACCCTTGAGTTTCTTGTTTGTGGAAACATAATTAATATGCTTTTGAGTAGTTATTTTTAAGTTTCATAGTTTTTTTTTAAAAGTTGAGTCTGTTCACCATTTGGTCTGTATAAATCAATTAAATGATCCTCACATAAGTATGCGGCGACTGTTAATTGAGTTTTTGACCGTGTATAGAAATATGTTTTCCGACTTTTGCAGGTTTTATTGTTGATGAGAAACCTCACCGTCAATTTATCTAGCTCTGATTTCGAGCCGATTGTAAGTACTCATTTCCTTTGTTCATATGATGAATCATTCTTAGTGATACATCACTCTTTCCTTCTGGTAATGCATAGAATTCTGAATATACAATTTTCTATTTCCCATGTCTGCATATTTCAATCGTATATTTTCTGAAATTGACTAAGGTAAAAATCCATTTGTATATGATATTTTGCTTGGAAATCAGATCAAAAGATTCGCATAATTACCTTGCTCTGTTTACATGCATTACTGGTTTTATTGGCGAAAGTACATTTTCTCTGCGATCATCAAGTTGCAATTGCAATCTCCATGCAATAATTAAGAGGCTATGTCATCCAATGAATTTAATGCTGTATTTATGTACATAACAGTTCATGCATTACTGGGTTTACCTAAAGTAAAACTTCTTTGTTGTTGCTGAGGCGCAAAAGCAAATGGGAGCCAGCAAGTATTATGCTGTCTGCACATGAAAGAATACCCAGATCCATAGATAGAGTAAAAACAAAAATTTTCTCAATAGATCTAATCTCTCTTGCCAAGATTATCCTCTTATTTATAATTTCCAACAACAAATCTAAATATCAATAGCAAGGTTCAAGAACGATATACCTCACAAGACTTTCCAAGTGTAAAACCTCCTATCGATAACACACAAGGATCTCCTACGAATCCACGGGCTTCTAGAGAATGAAGATGATGAGCCTCTTGAATTCTTTAAGCCTTTCTGTATAGTTTCTTTGATGAATCTTGATATCAAAGAATGGATCTTGATCCAAGAGATGCACCACCTTAGATCTTCAAACAAGGCCTAACCTTCTTGTAATCTCCAAGCCAACCACCAAGATCCAAACCCAAAACCCAAGAATAGGCTCACAGCCAAAGGGAGAGAGAAGAGGGCATGAGGGATAGATGGGGGAGGGAGATCACGTATGGAGAGGAGAGGAGAGAGAGTCAGAGAGGAGAGAAGAGGGGTTGTACGTATTTGTGTTGGAAACACTTTTCCATAATTTTATTAGGGTTAGTGAATTTTATCAATACCCCTTGATTTCCACAAATCGTTAATAGTAATCATCACATTATGATCCAACCCTCAAGAATAGAGAATTACATGTGAGGGCATGTTCTACATGTTACATCACTATTAATCCTTCCATCATATAATATTACATATAAGCCTTAAGGAATGGACTCAAAATCACTATCAAGTCCCTGACTTATATTTGACTTATCCATGATGTTCTTATTCAATCCAGACGCCCAAACTCTTTGGAAAAAACTCTTTGTAAAGAAACAAATAATAAATACATATTTCGAAAATCAAAAAATATAATTTTTGATAAAACTCTTTTACCAAAATACTACATGGACGTGGGTTTCTTTGAGTCCGAATTAATATAACATCATCTTTAATATTCCTCTCCTTTAAATAGTAGCGATAGATTCTTTATCAAGCATTTGCACACTCCTTCAAATATCATGCACTTGACCCAAGGTGCTCGTTTTTAACCTGCAATTGGATATCAACGTCTGAAAACATCAAAGTCATACAAACAATGCAAGAGAAGATGTTAATCTCTCAGGTCTAAGGACTGATTATGTAGGAATGAATTTTTTCCTTTAATTTGAGATTGATCAATCGATAGGGTTTCCACTAAGCGATCTAGTTCAGTACATGTACTGGTTATATATACCCACATGTTAGCTGAGAAGTCAACATTCTCTACGATGAAGTTACATTAGTACTATCCATGTGTAAGTTGTAAAAGAGTATGACATCCAATCTATAACCATAGCTTAGAACATTTTAAGTCTACATTGAACTGGAAAACCATAACTTATTGCCTTGGGTTCACAACCTTTTGCATGGTTTTCCTACAATGTTACCCAAGGAACCTCGTACTCTTATCATATGAGGCATTAACATAAATACCCATAAACAATGAATGTGCAATAAATAACAACTTTATTAAATGTAAAAAGCAGATAAATAAGTAAATATGGCTTTGGTGGGAATACATGTCTAACAACAGGTACTTATAAGATGGTGCATAGCACATCTATGTATAAAAAATGAAGCTAAGTTAGACATCACTTTGAGAAATTTGCAGATCTACAGAATTGAGTTGGCTCAAAAAGGTGTAAGTTCTGGAAATATTGGTCCCCCATTCAGGAGTCCTTTACTTTTTAGATATATTCTTGAATCATGGGGCCAACTTATGAATTTAAGGGCCACTAAGTTGTGAAAGGAACACGATTTATGAATACAAGATTGAGTCCGTTAGTTCGGGAGGAGAAACTTGGTGAGCAAGGAAGGTGACTCAAAGAAGAGAGTATAAATCTGACATGGTCTAGGTCCCAGAATGTGGACTCCTGTACAGGTGTGGGAACAAGCTCTAAATAGAAGGAATGTGCTTCTGAAGTGCAAAAAAAAAAAGACCGAATCTTAAGTATAATTTTTCCAAGTCAAGTCACAGCCACATCATACAAATTTGACTGTGATTGCATTCCATAATAATATTTTATGTTCTAACGGAACATCGCTATTTAAGTGCATTACAAGGGAAGATAGCAACCCAACTGAATGTCACTGCTTACTTCCCTTTAGATATGGGGCTGTTCACGCGTTCACCTTTATATCCAGTCAATGAAATTGGAAATGTTAGTATGTTTAGTATATAAGCTCTTGGCAAGGTTGCTCTACCTTAACTTATGGATGTGAAAAGAAAATGAAAATACCTGTTTCCGTTCGGGATTTTTTTGGCTCCAAGACCTCATGATTGTCTACAAGCATCTCCGGTATATCGTGGAATCTCACACAGCTTGTTACATTTTCAAGAGTGTCTACAAATTTAACTTCTTCAGAGTAGCTCTATATATCCTGTAAGAAGAAATTGATTGATTTATTTATTTAGTATTTTTTCCTATAGATCCAGCAAAACTACTGCGAGACTTCCATGAAAAGATTGATGTCTTCTCATTATTTGGGGTGTGTAAACATGTGTTCTTTTTCATGCGTCTCCCAATTCCTTACACACACACACACACACACATATATATATATATATATATATCAGTTTTTTGTCGAGAGTTTCCCAATAAAAACTGGAGACAAACAAAGAAAACCCGGATTACAAAAAATTCCAGAGAATGGGCGTGTGAACATTCTCATTTTTTTAGGTGTATCCGAGCATGCATGAAACCTGTAAATGATTTCGTTTGGCCTTGATTAGTTGATGATAGTCATTGGTTTCTTTTATCAGTAATGATGTTGATTTAATTGGTTGTTAAAGGAGAAGGTTCTATCATCATTTGAAATCAACAGAAAAATAGGGGAGGGTGCTGCCGGAAGTGTTACTAAGCACCAGAACAATGATCAGTCATGTTGAACTTCTTACCATTTTCTGACTTGTATCAGTGTATGTTTTTCTATAATCTATATCATCTCTCTTTTATTTCTATTTTACACTAGGCAGTAATTTTTAGGAATCTGTTGAAATTCCTATCTCAGTTACTATGTTTTCTAATTTATAGTTAATTAACCAATATATATATATATATCTATTAATTGTACTTTTTATATTTTCTTTATCAGGCATAAGAGTGTAAAGTGTCTGACGGTTATCATCCGAGACCCGTTTTGAATTCTGAAGTCCGGAATAATGCAGCCAGAGTCAGGAGAGTTACGTAGGATCACTGAATGGATGGAATTTCTCTTGGCTTTTCGGGGAAATGTCCAGCCAGGTGTCGGTAATGAAAATGTCTGTTAATATTGTATTGATTTGGTCATTATCCGGGACAACCATTTGTATATTGCGAGGATTGTCCGGTCGTATTTTATTAGCAGGCAAGTGTTATTTTCTTTGAAGTTAATGTAAATATCAATTATGTGAACAGTTTTGCTAAGCAGTGCAGCTTGTTATAAACAAAAACTGATTGAAGTGTTTTTTTGTTTTTACTCAATAACAGTAGGAAGCAGAGGATATAGAGAAAGCAGAGGATAAACTTTTTCTACAATTCATTGATTAAACAAACAACCTATAAATAGGCTAATACATAACTAAAAGCAACATGAAAATAGGCAACTATCCAACGTTCAAAACAAACTCCTATTGATTAGGTAAACAGAAACAAACTTCCTGACACTCCTAAATACTAGGATAACCCAAATGTGGAAATTTCTAATTTCCTCAACAATCCCTCCCTTAAACTGATGTTCCAAACATTACATTCAGTTTAATAAGAGTCAAACTTTGAAGCGCCATCCCTCAAATTGAATCATTTGAAGTGCAAACACCAAGTAGCTTCCTGAGCTTCTGAAATGCAGGAAACTTGAGAGGCTTGGTTAGAATATCAGCGATCTGGTCTTCACTTTTGCAGTAAATAAGATTAATGACTCCATCATTGGTGAGATCCCTCAAGAAATGATACTTCACATCTATATGTTTGCTTCGACCATGTAAGACTGGATTTTTTGAAAGCTTTATTGCTGAACTGTTGTCACAATAAATCTGAGTAAGTCCATCATCTTTGAAATGCAGCTCTTTAAGAATTTTCTTTAGCCGAACAGCTTGACAAGCACAAGCTGTTGCAGCAACAAATTCAGCTTCAGTGGATGATAATGTGACAATTGGTTGCTTCTTTGATGACCATGAAACAGCTCCTGTCCCCATCATGAAAACATACCCAGATGTGCTTTTTCGATCATCTGAATCTCCTGCATAATCACTATCTGTAAACCCAAACAGATCTGACTTTTCTCCATTTTTGTAGAACAGTCCAAACTCCTTAGTATCTTGTAAGTAACGGAAAATTCTTTTTCCAGCCAAGAGATGAATCTCTGTAGGACATTCCATGTACCTGCTAATCACACTTACAGCATGCATTATATCAGGTCTTGTTGCTGTCAAATACATTAAACTCCCCACTATTTGTTTGTTAAGAGTGTCGTCAACCTTCTTTCCTCCATTATCTTTGTTTAGCTTCATACCAAACTCAGATGGAGTATTTACAGGATTACAATCCTTCATCTGAAACCTGTCCAAAATTTCTTGCACATACTTCTTTTGAGAAATAAAAATTCCAGTAGAAGACTGCACCACTTCAATGCCAAGAAAATAATGCATCATGCCAAGATCAGACATCTCAAATTCAGCCATCATAGATTTCTTAAAACTTTCAAACATGGCTGTATTATTTCCAGTGTAGATTAAATCATCTACATATAAGCAAACAATGAGCATCTTTCCTCCATCTTCAATCTTTATAAAAAAGTGTATGTTCATAAGGACATTTTTGAAATCCTTCCTTCAAAAAATAAGTTTCTATACGATTATACCAAGCCCGTGGAGCTTGTTTTAATCCATATAGAGCTTTTTTTAACTTATACACTTTATGCTCATTGCCAAGATTTACATAACCAGGAGGTTCATCGATAAATACCTCTTCTTTCAAATCTCCATGGAGGAATGCTGATTTCTCGTCCAACTGGAAAATAGGCCATGAGTTTTGTGCTGCCACCGCAATCACCAATCTGATTGTGTCATGCCTTGCAACCGGAGCAAAGACTTCTTTATAATCAACACCAAACTCCTGCTTGTAGCCCTTAGCTACCAAGCGTGCCTTGTGCTTGTCAACCTCACCATTCTCCTTCAGCTTTGTCTTGTAAACCCACTTTACACCAATTGTCTTCTGCCCTTTTGGAAGATCACATAGCTCCCATGTATCATTTCTTTCAATGGCTGTAATTTCAGCATTCATAGCCTTTCTCCATTTTGGTTCTTTGACAGCCACTTCAAAAATGGTAGGATCACAATCTGAAAACAGAGCAAAATGTGTAAGTGGGTCATCACCTTGGTCAACTCCAGTTACCTCATAATTAGTCATCCATGCTGGTCTTCTTTGAACTCGTTGAGGCCTTTGTGATTCAGATGCAAGTGGGCTTTGATCAGCTATTGGAACACTTTGAGTGACTTCCTCTTCTTGCTCATTCTCCATAGGCTGCTGCCCTTTCTCCTCATCATCAAAATCTGCTGGAATATTTTCTTTAACACCATTTTGATACCATGTCCAGGTGCCTTTTTCATCACATACCACATCACGGCTGATGACAATTTTCATGGTGTTAGGATTGTATAGTTTATAAGCTTTTGACTTATCACTAACACCAAGAAAAATGCATTTTTCTCCCTTGTTATCTAGCTTCCTTCTCTTCTCATCTGGAATATGGGCATAGGCAATACACCCAAAAATCCGGAAATGATCTACAGTAGGTTTCCTTCCACTCCATGCTTCTTCTGGTGTCATATTTTGAATAGCAAGTGTGGGACTTCTGTTCAATATATGAATGCTCCAATTAACTGCTTCAGGCCAGAAACTTTTTGGAATGCCACTTGTTGTCAAAAGGCTTTGCACCATATTCATAATAGTGCGGTTCTTCCTCTCGCATACACCATTCTGTTGGGGTGTATAAGTTGCTGTAAGTTGTCTCTTGATTCCATGGTTCTCACAAAAATTTGCAAATTTATGTGAGTTGTATTCTCCACCGCGATCCGTGCGAAAAACTTTTATTGGATTGCCAACCTCTTTCTCAACAAGCGCTTTATAGCTTTTAAAAGCTACAAAGGCTTCAGATTTTTCTTGCAAAAAATAAACCCATATCTTACGACTATAATCATCAATGAAGGTAATTATATATCTTTTACCTCCATTAGAATGTGGTGTTATTGGCCCACAAATGTCGGAATGAACAAGCTCCAATGCTTTCTTTGCTCTCCAAGATTTTCCTTGTGGGAATTGATTGCGGTGTTGTTTGCTAACAACAAATTCTTCATAAACTTGAGAGGAAGCTGTAATTTGAGGAAGCCCTGTCACCATGTTTCTTTTGTTGTCGTGTTTTCAATCCGCCAAAATTCAGATGTCCATAGCGAAAGTGCCATAGCCATGCCTCATCTTTTAATTTTGCTGAGAAGCACGAATGAGCTGTGTTGTGGAGATAAAGTGGGAACATACGATTCGCCGTCATGTTAACTTGAGCAATAAAGCCCAACTTTGTGTCTTGAATCGGACATACTCCATCTTTAATAAAAATCTCACATCCTTTTTCTTGTAACTGACCCACACTAAGCAAGTTGGTCTTTAAATCTGGCACAAAAAGAACATTAGCGATAGTGTGGGTGGAATTTCATTTGGTTTGGATTGTTACCTTTCCTTTTCCCATAACAGAAATTGTAGAGTTGTCACCAAACTTAACAGAGCTACGAAAGGATTCATCCAAGTCAGAAAATGCCTCCTCTCCACACATGTGGTTGCTGTAGCCAGTGTCTAAATACCACATGTTTTGTTGAGTTTCTTCCTTCATGTGACACACCATCAAAAGAGACACATCTTCTCCCTTTTCTGCAAAGTTGGTTTGATCTCCACTTTGTTTATTCAAATCAATTTGACATTCTGATTTATAGTGGCCATACCGATGACATCTGTAACACTCAACATTGGACTCGTCTGCTAACTTTGATCTATTAAGTTGTTGAGTGGGGGCCTCCACGTCTTCTGCCTCTTCCTTGAAATTGACTCTCTTGACGATGATGATTTTGTTGTTGGTTCCCACGATCATTGTTGTTTCTGCCTCCTCTACCTCGACCTCTGCCTCTTCCTCGTCCTCTATCAGCTCTACTGAGTGTAGAGTGATTTTCTGATAAGGCCTTCAATGCTTGTTCTTCTTTGTCTTGCTGGTTAATTTTTTGCTCATGAACCAACAAAGAACTTTGTAATTCATCAATTGAAAGTTCACCAACATCATTAGCTTCTTCTATAGAACAGACAACAAAATTAAATTTTGGTGTCAAGGATCGAAGAATCTTCTCAACAATGGTAACATCATCTGTCTTGTCACCATGGATCCGCATCTTGTTAACGATTGCCATCGTTCTTGAAAGATAGTTTGTAACTGACTCTCCTGATTTCATTCGAAGCATTTCGAACTCCGAACGAAGTGCTTGAAGGTACTGCCTCTTAGCCCTTGTTGTACCTTGGTACTTCTTCTTCATGGAATCTCAAATATGCTTAGCAGTGTCCTTGCAGAGAATGGTTTCCAAGATTGAGCGATCAATAGCTTGGAAGAGATAATTCTTTGCTTTAAGATCCTTCAACTTCATCCCTTCAAGCTCCGTCTTTTGTGCATCTGTCTGCACAGCACCTTCTGCTGGTTCTGCTACTCCAGAAACAACAACCGTCCAATATTCTTTGGACCTCAAGAAGTTCTCCATGAGCATGCTCCAATGGTCATAGTGACCATCAAAGCGTGGAATGGCTGGCTGTACAAAACTTTCAGAAGCCATCAAATTGCACTTTTTTTATTTTTTTTTTGGAACCTGGCTCTGATACCACTGTTATAAACAAAAACTGATTGAAGTTTTTTTGTTTTTACTCAATAACAGTAGGAAGCAGAGGATATAGAGAAAGCAGAGGATAAACTTTTTCTACAATTCATTGATTAAACAAACAACCTATAAATAGGCTAATACATAACTAAAAGCAACATGAAATTAGGCAACTATCCAACGTTCAAAACAAACTCCTATTGATTAGGTAAACAGAAACAAACTTCCTGACACTCCTAAAGACTAGGATAACCCAAATGTGGAAATTTCTAATTTCCTCAACAATCCCTCCCTTAAACTGATGTTCCAAACATTACATTCAGTTTAATAAGAGTCAAACTTTGAAGCGCCATCCCTCAAATTAAATCATTTGAAGTGCAAACACCAAGTAGCTTCCTGAGCTTCTGAAATGCAGGAAACTTGAGAGGCTTGGTTAGAATATCAGCGATCTGGTCTTCACTTTTGCAGTAAATAAGATTAATGACTCCATCATTGGTGAGATCCCTCAAGAAATGATACTTCACATCTATATGTTTGCTTCGACCATGTAAGACTGGATTTTTTGAAAGCTTTATTGCTGAACTGTTGTCACAATAAATCTGAGTAAGTCCATCATCTTTGAAATGCAGCTCTTTAAAAACTTTCTTTAGCCGAACAGCTTGACAAGCACAAGCTGTTGCAGCAACAAATTCAGCTTCAGTGGATGATAATGTGACAATTGGTTGCTTCTTTGATGACCATGAAACAGCTCCTGTCCCCATCATGAAAACATACCCAGATGTGCTTTTTCGATCATCTGAATCTCCTGCATAATCACTATCTGTAAACCCAAACAGATCTGACTTTTCTCCATTTTTGTAGAACAGTCCAAACTCCTTAGTATCTTGTAAGTAACGGAAAATTCTTTTTCCAGCCAAGAGATGAATCTCTGTAGGACATTCCATGTACCTGCTAATCACACTTACAGCATGCATTATATCAGGTCTTGTTGCTGTCAAATATATTAAACTCCCCACTATTTGTTTGTTAAGAGTGTCGTCAACCTTCTTTCCTCCATTATCTTTGTTTAGCTTCATACCAAACTCAGATGGAGTATTTACAGGATTACAATCCTTCATCTGAAACCTGTCCAAAATTTCTTGCACATACTTCTTTTGAGAAATAAAAATTCCAGTAGAAGACTGCACCACTTCAATGCCAAGAAAATAATGCATCATGCCAAGATCAGACATCTCAAATTCAGCCATCATAGATTTCTTAAAACTTTCAAACATGGCTGTATTATTTCCAGTGTAGATTAAATCATCTACATATAAGCAAACAATGAGCATCTTTCCTCCATCTTCAATCTTTATAAAAAAGTGTATGTTCATAAGGACATTTTTGAAATCCTTCCTTCAAAAAATAAGTTTCTATACGATTATACCAAGCCCGTGGAGCTTGTTTTAATCCATATAGAGCTTTTTTTAACTTATACACTTTATGCTCATTGCCAAGATTTACATAACCAGGAGGTTCATCGATAAATACCTCTTCTTTCAAATCTCCATGGAGGAATGCTGATTTCTCGTCCAACTGGAAAATAGGCCATGAGTTTTGTGCTGCCACCGCAATCACCAATCTGATTGTGTCATGCCTTGCAACCGGAGCAAAGACTTCTTTATAATCAACACCAAACTCCTGCTTGTAGCCCTTAGCTACCAAGCGTGCCTTGTGCTTGTCAACCTCACCATTCTCCTTCAGCTTTGTCTTGTAAACCCACTTTACACCAATTGTCTTCTGCCCTTTTGGAAGATCACATAGCTCCCATGTATCATTTCTTTCAATGGCTGTAATTTCAGCATTCATAGCCTTTCTCCATTTTGGTTCTTTGACAGCCACTTCAAAAATGGTAGGATCACAATCTGAAAACAGAGCAAAATGTGTAAGTGGGTCATCACCTTGGTCAACTCCAGTTACCTCATAATTAGTCATCCATGCTGGTCTTCTTTGAACTCGTTGAGGCCTTTGTGATTCAGATGCAAGTGGGCTTTGATCAGCTATTGGAACACTTTGAGTGACTTCCTCTTCTTGCTCATTCTCCATAGGCTGCTGCCCTTTCTCCTCATCATCAAAATCTGCTGGAATATTTTCTTTAACACCATTTTGATACCATGTCCAGGTGCCTTTTTCATCACATACCACATCACGGCTGATGACAATTTTCATGGTGTTAGGATTGTATAGTTTATAAGCTTTTGACTTATCACTAACACCAAGAAAAATGCATTTTTCTCCCTTGTTATCTAGCTTCCTTCTCTTCTCATCTGGAATATGGGCATAGGCAATACACCCAAAAATCCGGAAATGATCTACAGTAGGTTTCCTTCCACTCCATGCTTCTTCTGGTGTCATATTTTGAACAGCAAGTGTGGGACTTCTGTTCAATATATGAATGCTCCAATTAACTGCTTCAGGCCAGAAACTTTTTGAATGCCACTTGTTGTCAAAAGGCTTTGCACCATATTCAAAATAGTGCGGTTCTTCCTCTCGCATACACCATTCTGTTGGGGTGTATAAGCTGCTGTAAGTTGTCTCTTGATTCCAAGGTTCTTACAAAAATTTGCAAATTTATGTGAGTTGTATTCTCCACCGCGATCCGTGCGAAGAACTTTTATTGGATTGCCAACCTCTTTCTCAACAAGCGCTTTATAGCTTTTAAAAGCTACAAAGGCTTCAGATTTTTCTTGCAAAAAATAAACCCATATCTTACGACTATAATCATCAATGAAGGTAATTATATATCTTTTACCTCCATTAGAATGTGGTGTTATTGGCCCACAAATGTCGGAATGAACAAGCTCCAATGCTTTCTTTGCTCTCCAAGATTTTCCTTGTGGGAATTGATTGCTTGTGGGAATTGATTGCGGTGTTGTTTGCTAGAAGCTGTAATTTGAGGAAGCCCTGTCACCATGTTTCTTTTGTTGTAGTGTTTTCAATCCGCCAAAATTCAGATGTCCATAGCGAAAGTGCCATAGCCATGCCTCATCTTTTAATTTTGCTGAGAAGCACGAATGAGCTGTGTTGTGGAGATAAAGTGGGAACATACGATTCGCCGTCATGTTAACTTGAGCAATAAAGCCCAACTTTGTGTCTTGAATCGGACATACTCCATCTTTAATAAAAATCTCATATCCTTTTTCTTGTAACTGACCCACACTAAGCAAGTTGGTCTTTAAATCTGGCACAAAAAGAACATTAGCGATAGTGTGGGTGGAATTTCATTTGGTTTGGATTGTTACCTTTCCTTTTCCCATAACAGAAATTGTAGAGTTGTCACCAAACTTAACAGAGCTGCGAAAGGATTCATCCAAGTCAGAAAATGCCTCCTTCTTTCCACACATGTGGTTGCTGTAGCCAGTGTCTAAATACCACATGTTTTGTTGAGTTTCTTCCTTCATGTGACACACCATCAAAAGAGACACATCTTCTCCCTTTTCTGCAAAGTTGGTTTGATCTCCACTTTGTTTATTCAAATCAATTTGACATTCTGATTTATAGTGGCCATACCGATGACATCTGTAACACTCAACATTGGACTCGTCTGCTAACTTTGATCTATTAAGTTGTTGAGTGGGGGCCTCCACGTCTTCTGCCTCTTCCTTGAAATTGACTCTCTTGACGATGATGATTTTGTTGTTGGTTCCCACGATCATTGTTGTTTCTGCCTCCTCTACCTCGACCTCTGCCTCTTCCTCGTCCTCTATCAGCTCTACTGAGTGTAGAGTGATTTTCTGATAAGGCCTTCAATGCTTGTTCTTCTTTGTCTTGCTGGTTAATTTTTTGCTCATGAACCAACAAAGAACTTTGTAATTCATCAATTGAAAGTTCACCAACATCATTAGCTTCTTCTATAGAACAGACAACAAAATTAAATTTTGGTGTCAAGGATCGAAGAATCTTCTCAACAATGGTAACATCATCTGTCTTGTCACCATGGATCCGCATCTTGTTAACGATTGCCATCGTTCTTGAAAGATAGTTTGTAACTGACTCTCCTGATTTCATTCGAAGCATTTCGAACTCCGAACGAAGTGCTTGAAGGTACTGCCTCTTAGCCCTTGTTGTACCTTGGTACTTCTTCTTCATGGAATCTCAAATATGCTTAGCAGTGTCCTTGCAGAGAATGGTTTCCAAGATTGAGCGATCAATAGCTTGGAAGAGATAATTCTTTGCTTTAAGATCCTTCAACTTCATCCCTTCAAGCTCCGTCTTTTGTGCATCTGTCTGCACAGCACCTTCTGCTGGTTCTGCTACTCCAGAAACAACAACCGTCCAATATTCTTTGGACCTCAAGAAGTTCTCCATGAGCATGCTCCAATGGTCATAGTGACCATCAAAGCGTGGAATGGCTGGCTGTACAAAACTTTCAGAAGCCATCAAATTGCACTTTTTTTATTTTTTTTTTGGAACCTGGCTCTGATACCACTGTTATAAACAAAAACTGATTGAAGTTTTTTTGTTTTTACTCAATAACAGTAGGAAGCAGAGGATATAGAGAAAGCAGAGGATAAACTTTTTCTACAATTCATTGATTTAACAAACAACCTATAAATAGGCTAATACATAACTGAAAGCCTGCGAATTTGATTGAACTCCTGCGACATGAAAATAGGCAACTATCCAATGTTCAAAACAAACTCCTATTGACTAGGTAAACAGAAACAAACTTACTGACACTCCTAAAGACTAGGACAACCCAAATGTGGAAATATCTAATTTCCTCAACACAGCTATGGTAATGTAAGGTTTCATATATTAGAATGCAGAATTAGAGGGTGTTTGCTACTCACTTGGCGCTCGTAAAAACCAACACGGAATAGTCTTTTGGCAGGCAGCACAAAGTTTGTCACCAAACACCCCCCCTGCTCGTGAAAACCCACATGATCTACCAGATTCTTCTCCATCGGGAAAAAATGTAAGACAGAAACTCTGTAGATTGGGTGGTCATGATGATCTAATCTTGTTGATAGGTAGCTACAGAGGAGATAGCGGGCGTCTGCTAGTTTAGGACCCGACCCGACCTTTCAACCTGTTTAAACTTGCCATCCACCATGCATTTCCGTAGGAGCATTGGAGATTTTGTGCATGTGGTTTGACCGTATGAGTTCAGATTTGGCTTTTCTTTTCTTTTTCTGTTTTTTGGTTGAAGGTATCAGTTAACACTCGTGTTAGAACCGACCGGACCGGCCAGTCGTACCAGTGGTTCCGGGCCAGTTCTCAAAACCCTCAAAACCAGAACTATTTGAGAACCGGCCAAAACCAGTCGGAACCAGTCAAAACCTGAAAAAATTAGGAATAAATGAAATTATTTTTTTTTAGCAAAAAGTACACGGTTGAACTGGTCGAACCGGGATCTGATCACTCTACCAGTTCGATGCCATGTCTGGTTATGAAAACAGTGGTTAGCACACTCCAAACACACAACCAGACCTACGGTAATCACTAAGGTGTCATAAAGATAAGTCCACACAATCACTTCAAAAGGGCCTAACTAATGGAGGATTGGTGTCCCTTTATACACTCCTGCGAATTTGATTGAACTCATTGAATTCAATCGCAATTGGCTCTGATATGATCTCTTGAGAAATGCTAGCCTTAGTCACATTTTTAAGCTCTCATGGTGGTAGCGAGTGCTACTACTTGTCCTGTTATCTTGAGAACTGGTATTAACCATCAATTTTTTCTTTTGAGAATTGGGGAATGTGCGTTTACTTTTCTTGGCACCCACTTTTATTTTTTTAACAATAAAATAAAAATATAAATATAACAGTTGTTTTGAGAGCCATATAAAAAAAAAAAATTGGTTTTGTTCACAAAAGAAAAAAATTTGATAAGAAAAAAAGTGGACCTAGCATTGTTCTTGAAAATTTTGTTTCTTTTAAGCAATTGAAGGACAATAACGCAGGGGGAGCCAAGTAGGGGTTGAGGCACGTGCCCTCCTAAACTTTTGAAAAAAAAATGAATTCATATATATATATATATATATATATAGAGAGAGAGAGAGAGACAGAGAGAGAGAGAGAGAGTGGCATAGCATGGGCATGAAGGTGGATGGAGATCTAATTCCAACCAATTGCAATTGAACTTTGGAAGAGTTCAATCGCACCCACATGCCAAACACGTGCCCTTTTTAACCCCTATTTACCGTGGTTAAGATTCTCTAACCCTTAGGGTTCAACGATCTAATCGTTTTTTTTAGAAAGAAATATTTTTAAAAAATTAACCTTAGGGTTAAATTTTTTTGAAAAATAATTTCCAAAAATCAAGGTTAAATTATTAAATCCTAGGAGTTAGTGAGTCTTAACCATGGTTAATAGGGGTTAGTTGTGATTCGACCTCCATCGTGAGAGAGTCTGGAAAAAAATTAGAATTGTGCTAAACGTTCAAGGCAGGTTGGTAATAACAATCAAAGCCAAACGCAGAGATCCTTATTCGAAAATAGAAACCTGA
Source organism: Tetracentron sinense (assembly GCA_015143295.1). NCBI lineage: Eukaryota > Viridiplantae > Streptophyta > Magnoliopsida > Trochodendrales > Trochodendraceae > Tetracentron > Tetracentron sinense. The sequence continues at coordinate 143,793 of JABCRI010000837.1, forward strand.
TCGACTGTAGTAGTAGAAGAAGAGAAAACCAATTATTAGGGTTTAGTTGAAGAAGAAGAAGAAGAAGAGAGAAAATGCTGCAAAATCTCCAACCCCAACTTCTGGCATCACCAGCCAGATTAGGGCTCACAAACCCTAATTCACCATCTCTCCGAAACCCTACAACTCCCAAACTCTCTTCCCAAAACCCTCACCATCACCACCATCAACAACAGCAGACTCCATTAACGACCTCCTCAACCCTACTCTCTCTCTTCCCTCCTCTCTCTAGAGCCCAATCTCTCCTCCTCCAAATGGCCTCTCTCGCCACCAGACTCTTCGAAGTCTCTCCCCAAAACCCTCATGTGATAAAGTGGTATGAACTACCAAAAATATCATCTATTAAAGTTGTCATTTTTCACTTTTCTCATATACGAAATTGTTCCTCATTTTAAAATGAAGCCAAATCCTCTAGGGGTGGCCATGTATCCTTTTTGACATCCCTTGAAGTGGCCATGTGTCCTTTTTGACATCTCTTGAGGTGGCCATATGCCCTTTTTTGACACATCTTAAATGGGGTTAGATTTACCCACCCCTAGGGTTCACCTATCCATTATTGGTTTTTTTTCCTTTCTAAATATTAATTATTATTTTTAAATAAAAAAGACTGTTTTTAAGGTTTTTTTTAATATTAAAATATTTTAAAAAGTAATTAATATTAAAAAAAAAACCAAGGATGAGCAGGTGAACCCTAGGGGTGGGTGAATCTAATCCCATTTAAGGAGTGTCAAAAAGGACACGTGGCTACCTCAAAGGGTGTCAAAAAGGACATGTGGCCACCTCAAGGTTCACCCACCCATCCTTGTTTTTTTTTTTTAATATTAATTCTTTTTTAAAAAATATTTTAGTATTAAAAAGCCTTTAAAACAATTTTTAAACTTTTAAAAAATAATTAATATTTTAAAAAAGAATTAATATAAAAAAAAATCAGGATGGGTGAGGGAACCCTAGGGTGGATAAATCTTAACCACAGTTAATGGGTGTCAAAAGGGACACGTGAGTATGTGACTACTTCAAGGGGTGTCAAAAAGGACACGTGGCTACCCCTAGGGTCACTAGCCCATCCTTGGTTTTTTTTTTTTTTTTAAAAATATTAATTATTTTTTAAAATATTTTAATATTAAAAAAGTTTTAAAACAATTTTTAAATTTTTAAAAAAGAATTAATATTTAGAAAAAAAAACCAAAGATGGGCGGGTGAACCCTAGGGGTGGGTGAATCTAACCCCATTTAAGGGGTGTCAAAAAGGACACGTGGTCACCTCAAGGGGTGTCAAAAAGGATAAGTGGCGATCCCTAGAGGATTTGACTTCATTTAAAAATGAGGGGACTATTTCATATAGAAGAAAAGTGGAAAATAACAACTTTAGAGAATAACAACTTTAGAGAGAGCGTTTTTGGTAGTTCATTCCATTTTATTCTGTCAGTTGACTAACGGTCAACTGATGGAAGGGATGAAAGTGTTAATATTTTGAAAAGTAAGGATACCTAATGTATTTTCTGAAACCTGAGGGGGTCTATGTGTATTTTTGTCAAACCAAAGGGGTGTAAATGTATTTTAACCTATTATTTAATATGACATAGCCAATGAGCAAGAGGACTACTATTCTTATAAACAATGAGAAACAATAATTGTAATATATACAAAGAGCAATAGTCCCCTCTTCGGTTGAGGAGGAGACTATTCCTCCTCGCTCTCACATAGCCGACCCTTCAACTCCCATTAACTTGGGTTAACTTTTTTCAACCCTTTAGTTATTTTATTTTATTTTTCTAAAAACCAAGGGTCGATGGGTGAACCCTAAGGCCAGATGAATCTTAACCACTGTTAAATGGGGTTAGAAGGGGAACACATGGCAAGAAAATGGGAGTTGAGATGCCCCTCCTCGCGTCACCAACCAAGGAGATGTTTATTTTCCATGTACAAAATGTATGGATGAAATGACTCACAAGCTTAGTTGTCAAAATTTTATTCCAAACCCGAATACCATTAATTAAACCAAATGGGCCCCTTACAGTAAACTCGTGGTTCCTGATGCAGCAACGCCATGTGTTGCACTTGTTTGTTTGGAAATGGAATCACAACGAATCGTGATTGAACTTAAGGAGAGTTCAATCGCACCCACAAATCAACACGTGCCCTTTTTAACCCCTATTTACCGTGGTTAAGATTCTCTAACCCTTAGGGTTCAACGATCTAATCGTTTTTTTATAAAGAAATATTTTTAAAAAATTAACCTTAGGGTTAAATTTTTTTGAAAAATAATTTCCAAAAATCAAGGTTAAATTATTAAATCCTAGGAGTTAGTGAGTCTTAACCATGGTTAATAGGGGTTAGTTGTGATTCGACCTCCATCGTGAGAGAGTCTGGAAAAAAATTAGAATTGTGCTAAACGTTCAAGGCAGGTTGCTAATAACAATCAAAGCCAAACGCAGAGATCCTTATTCGAAAATAGAAACCTGATCGACTGTAGTAGTAGAAGAAGAGAAAACCAATTATTAGGGTTTAGTTGAAGAAGAAGAAGAAGAAGAAGAGAGAAAATGCTGCAAAATCTCCAACCCCAACTTCTGGCATCACCAGCCAGATTAGGGCTCACAAACCCTAATTCACCATCTCTCCGAAACCCTACAACTCCCAAACTCTCTTCCCAAAACCCTCACCATCACCACCATCAACAACAGCAGACTCCATTAACGACCTCCTCAACCCTACTCTCTCTCTACCCTCCTCTCTCTAGAGCCCAATCTCTCCTCCTCCAAATGGCCTCTCTCGCCACCAGACTCTTCGAAGTCTCTCCCCATCGATCTCTCTGGCTTGCTTCCTTTCTTGGCTCTCTCCCAAACTTCCTCCCTTCCCAAACCCTAACCCCAACCCCACTCGAATCCTCTCCTTCTTCCACCAAAGAAATCCTCTCCCTTTTCACATCCCTTCAAACCCAGCTCTTCGAAGCTGTAGCCGAACTCCAAGAAATTCTCGATCTTCAAGACGCTAAACAGAAGATCACTCGAGAAATCCGCTCCAAGGATTCTTCCATTCTTGCCTTTGCTAACAAGCTCAAAGAAGCCGAGCGTGTTCTTGATCTCCTCGTCGATGATTACTCCGATTATCACCGACCCAAGCGTTCCAAATATGAAGGTAATTCCGATGATTCCTCGTCTACTACTACTACTACTACTGTTGCGTCTCAGCTTAATTTATCGGATATTTTATCATATGCGCACCGGATTAGTTACACGACATTTGCGCCGCCGGAATTCGGGGCCGGGCAGGCTCCTCTCCGTGGATCCCTCCCACCTGCTCAGTCAGGGTTTAGACCTTTCCAACCGGATAAACCTAGGGTTGAGATTTCTGCCCCAAACTTTACCTTTATCAACCCTCTTCATGATCAGCCGGGTGAGGATGGTGATTTTAACTACACCCGATTTGATGTAAAAACTGGTGAGGCTGTGCACTGCGACCATCACAATCCAAAAATGTCACAAGATTCTGAGTTATTGGTGTCTCTCAAGAACCAACAAGAAGAAATTCGTCAGCTGAAAGAGATGATGAAAAAAATGCAAGAGGCATCATCCTCCTCTACAGGGATAACTCTGGATGACCTACTCTTCTCCTCTGATACTTTGGTTCCCTCAGATTTTCGAGTTCCAGAATTCACCAAATATGGGGGCAAAGGGTGTCCGAAAGAGCATCTACAGTTGTATGTAGGGGATATGATGGCTTACAGAGATAAACCACAATATCTTATTCAATATTTCCAGAAAATTCTGAAAGATGCCGCTCTAAGGTGGTGGCTTTCAATTGACAAGAAGCGGATTACTAGTTGGCCGGATGTGATCGATCTCTTCATAGATCAGTTTTCTTTTAACTTGGAGGTGCTCTCTCAAAAGAGTGATCTCGAGCAACTGTCTCAAAGGAATAATGAATCATTCATTGAGTATGCCGCTAGATGGAGAGAAATGGCGTCAAGACTATCAGTGCAGTTATCAAAGGAAGAAATGGCTTCTACCTTTTTGGGAACCTTAAAGCAACCATATTCAACACTGATGATAACTCTACCGGCCACTGATTTCAAGGTAATTGTCGAGACAGGGGCAAGAATTGAAACAGCTGTTAAAAATGGTACTATACATGCCAGTCTTAGCCATGCATCTCCAAGGCCAAGTGCCTCAACTAACAATAGAAATAATGGCCAAAGAGATACAAGAAAAAGAGAAGAAGTTAATTGGATTGCACCTAATGCACCCTTAATGTTGCCTGCTCCACCGATTCGACAACCTCCTCAACCTCAAAACCCTCAGCCAGTAAGGCAAAATCAGTATCAACAGGCGCGTCAGCCAGTGAGAAACCCTCAGAGAAATTTCACTCCCTTACCTTACTCTTTAAGCCAACTTCTGACTTTCCTCCTCAAGCAAAATCTTGTAACTTTAAAGGGGCCGACTCCTCTCATCCCAGTTGATAAGCAAAATCGAAATTATCATGCAGATCATTATTGTGCATATCATCGAGGCCCGGGTCATGCCACAGATGTATGTTACACTCTTAGACATGATATTCAAGATCTCTTAGAGCAAGGCAAAGTTGAATTTGCACCTGGAAATACTAGCATCATTCAAGCTCCTCTTCCCCCACATCAAAGGTAGATTAATTTTCTAAGCAGGGACGGGTCTGATGTTAGTATGGTAGAGATTTATGGGCTGTCAGAGACAGATGATGCTATCTGTCCTTCGTACCGAGTCCCTGTTCGAATCCCATATCTTCAGTCTTTGTCATCTCTCGAATCCCCCATTATTCAACCCATCCGAATACCCCACATGACGCCAGTCCACTCATCTACTATTCAATCCATTCAGCGCCCTATACAAATCCATTTTATTCCTGTTGAAGAAGAGATGATTATTTATACCATCCCTTGCCCTGTTGATTGGCCTACAACCCCAGTTATATAATCTCCACGACCTCTTGGTAAAGGTCCAGTCCAAATTCCATACATTCCAACACCAATCCATCCCCTCAATCGTTTACCGGCCCCTCCATCTCTCATTCTAGACAATGAAAACATCACTGCAATAACCAGGTCAGGAAGAGTTTACCAGCAACCAGAAGTCGAGCTGCCTAAGTCCAAGGGCAAAGAGCAATGTCTGAGTCCTGAGCAACAAAAAGAGGAAGATGCGGTATTGTTGATTGTTAATACCAACCTGCCTTGAACGTGTAGCACAATTCTAATTTTTTTCCAGACTCTCTCACGATGGAGGTCGAATCACAACTAACCCCTATTAACCATGGTTAAGACTCACTAACTCCTAGGATTTAATAATTTAACCTTGATTTTTGGAAATTATTTTTCAAAAAAATTTAACCCTAAGGTTAATTTTTTAAAAATATTTCTTTCTAAAAAAAACGATTAGATCGTTGAACCCTAAGGGTTAGAGAATCTTAACCACGGTAAATAGGGGTTAAAAAGGGCACCTGTTGATTTGTGGGTGCGATTGAACTCTCCTTAAGTTCAATCACGATTCGTTGTGATTCCATTTCCAAACAAACAAGTGCAACACATGGCATTGCTGCATCAGGAACCACGAGTTTACTGTAAGGGGCACATTTGGTTTAATTAATGGTATTCGGGTTTGTAATAAAATTTTGACAACTAAGCTTGTGAGTCATTTCATCCATACATTTTGTACATGGAAAATAAACACCTCCTTGGTTGGTGACGCGAGGAGGGGCATCTCAACTCCCATTTTCTTGCCATGTGTTCCCCTTCTAACCCCATTTAACAGTGGTTAAGATTCATCTGGCCTTAGGGTTCACCCATCGACCCTTGGTTTTAGCAAAATAAAATAAAATAACTAAAGGGTTGAAAAACGTTAACCCAAGTTAATGGGAGTTGAAGGGTCGGCTATGTGAGAGCGAGGAGGAATAGTCTCCTCCTCAACCGAAGAGGGGACTATTGCTCTTTGTATATATTACAATTATTGTTTCTCATTGTTTATAAGAATAGTAGTCCTCTTGCTCCTTGGCTATGTCATATTAAATAATAGGAGAAAATACATTTACACCCCTTAGGTTTGACAAAAATACACATAGACCCCCTCAGGTTTCAGAAAATACATTAGGTATCCTTACTTTTCAAAATATTAACACTTTCATCCCTTCCATCAGTTGACCGTTAGTCAACTGACAGAATGATAATGTCATGTGATAAAATGGAATGAACTACCAAAAACGCTCTCTCTAAAGTTGTTATTCTCTAAAGTTGTTATTTTCCACTTTTCTTCTATAGGAAATAGTCCCCTCATTTTTAAATAAAGTCAAATCCTCTAGGGATCGCCACTTGTCCTTTTTGACACCCCTTGAGGTGACCACGTGTCCTTTTTGACACCCCTTAAATGGGGTTAGATTCACCCACCCCTAGGGTTCACCCGCCCATCTTTGGTTTTTTTTTCTAAATATTAATTTTTTTAAAAAAATTTAAAAATTGTTTTAAAACTTTTTTAATATTAAAATATTTTAAAAAATAATTAATATTTAAAAAAAAAAAAAAACCAAGGATGGGCTAGTGACCCTGGGGTAGCCACGTGTCCTTTTTGACACCCCTTGAAGTAGTCACATACTCACGTGTCCCTTTTGACACCCATTAACTGTGGTTAAGATTTATCCACCCTAGGGTTCCCTCACCCATCCTGATTTTTTTTTATATTAATTCTTTTTTAAAATATTAATTATTTTTTAAAATTTTAAAAATTGTTTTAAAGGCTTTTTAATACTAAAATATTTTTTAAAAAAGAATTAATATTAAAAAAAAAAACAAGGATGGGCGGGTGAACCTTGAGGTGGCCACATGTCCTTTTTGACACCCTTTGAGGTAGCCACGTGTCCTTTTTGACACTCCTTAAATGGGATTAGATTCACCCACCCCTAGGGTTCACCTGCTCATCCTTGGTTTTTTTTTTAATATTAATTACTTTTTAAAATATTTTAATATTAAAAAAAACCTTAAAAACAGTCTTTTTTATTTAAAAATAATAATTAATATTTAGAAAGAAAAAGAAACCAATAATGGATAGGTGAACCCTAGGGGTGGGTAAATCTAACCCCATTTAAGATGTGTCAAAAAAGGGCATATGGCCACCTCAAGAGATGTCAAAAAGGACACATGGCCACTTCAAGGGATGTCAAAAAGGATACATGGCCACCCCTAGAGGATTTGGCTTCATTTTAAAATGAGGAACAATTTCGTATATGAGAAAAGTGAAAAATGACAACTTTAATAGATGATATTTTTGGTAGTTCATACCACTTTATCACATGAGGGTTTTGGGGAGAGACTTCGAAGAGTCTGGTGGCGAGAGAGGCCATTTGGAGGAGGAGAGATTGGGCTCTAGAGAGAGGAGGGAAGAGAGAGAGTAGGGTTGAGGAGGTCGTTAATGGAGTCTGCTGTTGTTGATGGTGGTGATGGTGAGGGTTTTGGGAAGAGAGTTTGGGAGTTGTAGGGTTTCGGAGAGATGGTGAATTAGGGTTTGTGAGCCCTAATCTGGCTGGTGATGCCAGAAGTTGGGGTTGGAGATTTTGCAGCATTTTCTCTCTTCTTCTTCTTCTTCTTCAACTAAACCCTAATAATTGGTTTTCTCTTCTTCTACTACTACAGTCGATCAGGTTTCTATTTTCGAATAAGGATCTCTGCGTTTGGCTTTGATTGTTATTACCAACCTGCCTTGAACGTTTAGCACAATTCTAATTTTTTTCCAGACTCTCTCACGATGGAGGTCGAATCACAACTAACCCCTATTAACCATGGTTAAGACTCACTAACTCCTAGGATTTAATAATTTAACCTTGATTTTTGGAAATTATTTTTCAAAAAAATTTAACCCTAAGGTTAATTTTTTAAAAATATTTCTTTCTAAAAAAAACGATTAGATCGTTGAACCCTAAGGGTTAGAGAATCTTAACCACGGTAAATAGGGGTTAAAAAGGGCACGTGTTTGGCATGTGGGTGCGATTGAACTCTTCCAAAGTTCAATTGCAATTGGTTGGAATTAGATCTCCATCCACCTTCATGCCCATGCTATGCCACTCTCTCTCTCTCTCTCTGTCTCTCTCTCTCTCTCTCTCTATATATATATATATATATATATGAATTCATTTTTTTTTCAAAAGTTTAGGAGGGCACGTGCCTCAACCCCTACTTGGCTCCCCCTGCGTTATTGTCCTTCAATTGCTTAAAAGAAACAAAATTTTCAAGAACAATGCTAGGTCCACTTTTTTTCTTATCAAATTTTTTCTTTTGTGAACAAAACCAATTTTTTTTTTTTATATGGCTCTCAAAACAACTGTTATATTTATATTTTTATTTTATTGTTAAAAAAATAAAAGTGGGTGCCAAGAAAAGTAAACGCACATTCCCCAATTCTCAAAAGAAAAAATTGATGGTTAATACCAGTTCTCAAGATAACAGGACAAGTAGTAGCACTCGCTACCACCATGAGAGCTTAAAAATGTGACTAAGGCTAGCATTTCTCAAGAGATCATATCAGAGCCAATTGCGATTGAATTCAATGAGTTCAATCAAATTCGCAGGAGTGTATAAAGGGACACCAATCCTCCATTAGTTAGGCCCTTTTGAAGTGATTGTGTGGACTTATCTTTATGACACCTTAGTGATTACCGTAGGTCTGGTTGTGTGTTTGGAGTGTGCTAACCACTGTTTTCATAACCAGACATGGCATCGAACTGGTAGAGTGATCAGATCCCGGTTCGACCAGTTCAACCGTGTACTTTTTGCTAAAAAAAAATAATTTCATTTATTCCTAATTTTTTCAGGTTTTGACTGGTTCCGACTGGTTTTGGCCGGTTCTCAAATAGTTCTGGTTTTGAGGGTTTTGAGAACTGGCCCGGAACCACTGGTACGACTGGCCGGTCCGGTCGGTTCTAACACGAGTGTTAACTGATACCTTCAACCAAAAAACAGAAAAAGAAAAGAAAAGCCAAATCTGAACTCATACGGTCAAACCACATGCACAAAATCTCCAATGCTCCTACGGAAATGCATGGTGGATGGCAAGTTTAAACAGGTTGAAAGGTCGGGTCGGGTCCTAAACTAGCAGACGCCCGCTATCTCCTCTGTAGCTACCTATCAACAAGATTAGATCATCATGACCACCCAATCTACAGAGTTTCTGTCTTACATTTTTTCCCGATGGAGAAGAATCTGGTAGATCATGTGGGTTTTCACGAGCAGGGGGGGTGTTTGGTGACAAACTTTGTGCTGCCTGCCAAAAGACTATTCCGTGTTGGTTTTTACGAGCGCCAAGTGAGTAGCAAACACCCTCTAATTCTGCATTCTAATATATGAAACCTTACATTACCATAGCTGTGTTGAGGAAATTAGATATTTCCACATTTGGGTTGTCCTAGTCTTTAGGAGTGTCAGTAAGTTTGTTTCTGTTTACCTAGTCAATAGGAGTTTGTTTTGAACATTGGATAGTTGCCTATTTTCATGTCGCAGGAGTTCAATCAAATTCGCAGGCTTTCAGTTATGTATTAGCCTATTTATAGGTTGTTTGTTAAATCAATGAATTGTAGAAAAAGTTTATCCTCTGCTTTCTCTATATCCTCTGCTTCCTACTGTTATTGAGTAAAAACAAAAAAACTTCAATCAGTTTTTGTTTATAACAGTGGTATCAGAGCCAGGTTCCAAAAAAAAATAAAAAAAGTGCAATTTGATGGCTTCTGAAAGTTTTGTACAGCCAGCCATTCCACGCTTTGATGGTCACTATGACCATTGGAGCATGCTCATGGAGAACTTCTTGAGGTCCAAAGAATATTGGACGGTTGTTGTTTCTGGAGTAGCAGAACCAGCAGAAGGTGCTGTGCAGACAGATGCACAAAAGACGGAGCTTGAAGGGATGAAGTTGAAGGATCTTAAAGCAAAGAATTATCTCTTCCAAGCTATTGATCGCTCAATCTTGGAAACCATTCTCTGCAAGGACACTGCTAAGCATATTTGAGATTCCATGAAGAAGAAGTACCAAGGTACAACAAGGGCTAAGAGGCAGTACCTTCAAGCACTTCGTTCGGAGTTCGAAATGCTTCGAATGAAATCAGGAGAGTCAGTTACAAACTATCTTTCAAGAACGATGGCAATCGTTAACAAGATGCGGATCCATGGTGACAAGACAGATGATGTTACCATTGTTGAGAAGATTCTTCGATCCTTGACACCAAAATTTAATTTTGTTGTCTGTTCTATAGAAGAAGCTAATGATGTTGGTGAACTTTCAATTGATGAATTACAAAGTTCTTTGTTGGTTCATGAGCAAAAAATTAACCAGCAAGACAAAGAAGAACAAGCATTGAAGGCCTTATCAGAAAATCACTCTACACTCAGTAGAGCTGATAGAGGACGAGGAAGAGGCAGAGGTCGAGGTAGAGGAGGCAGAAACAACAATGATCGTGGGAACCAACAACAAAATCATCATCGTCAAGAGAGTCAATTTCAAGGAAGAGGCAGAAGACGTGGAGGCCCCCACTCAACAACTTAATAGATCAAAGTTAGCAGACGAGTCCAATGTTGAGTGTTACAGATGTCATCGGTATGGCCACTATAAATCAGAATGTCAAATTGATTTGAATAAACAAAGTGGAGATCAAACCAACTTTGCAGAAAAGGGAGAAGATGTGTCTCTTTTGATGGTGTGTCACATGAAGGAAGAAACTCAACAAAACATGTGGTATTTAGACACTGGCTACAGCAACCACATGTGTGGAAAGAAGGAGGCATTTTCTGACTTGGATGAATCCTTTCGCAGCTCTGTTAAGTTTGGTGACAACTCTACAATTTCTGTTATGGGAAAAGGAAAGGTAACAATCCAAACCAAATGAAATTCCACCCACACTATCGCTAATGTTCTTTTTGTGCCAGATTTAAAGACCAACTTGCTTAGTGTGGGTCAGTTACAAGAAAAAGGATATGAGATTTTTATTAAAGATGGAGTATGTCCGATTCAAGACGCAAAGTTGGGCTTTATTGCTCAAGTTAACATGACGGCGAATCGTATGTTCCCACTTTATCTCCACAACACAGCTCATTCGTGCTTCTCAGCAAAATTAAAAGATGAGGCATGGCTATGGCACTTTCGCTATGGACATCTGAATTTTGGCGGATTGAAAACACTACAACAAAAGAACATGGTGACAGGGCTTCCTCAAATTACAGCTTCTAGCAAACAACACCGCAATCAATTCCCACAAGCAATCAATTCCCACAAGGAAAATCTTGGAGAGCAAAGAAAGCATTGGAGCTTGTTCATTCCGACATTTGTGGGCCAATAACACCACATTCTAATGGAGGTAAAAGATATATAATTACCTTCATTGATGATTATAGTCGTAAGATATGGGTTTATTTTTGCAAGAAAAATCTGAAGCCTTTGTAGCTTTTAAAAGCTATAAAGCGCTTGTTGAGAAAGAGGTTGGCAATCCAATAAAAGTTCTTCGCACGGATCGCGGTGGAGAATACAACTCACATAAATTTGCAAATTTTTGTAAGAACCTTGGAATCAAGAGACAACTTACAGCAGCTTATACACCCCAACAGAATGGTGTATGCGAGAGGAAGAACCGCACTATTTTGAATATGGTGCAAAGCCTTTTGACAACAAGTGGCATTCCAAAAAGTTTCTGGCCTGAAGCAGTTAATTGGAGCATTCATATATTGAACAGAAGTCCCACACTTGCTGTTCAAAATATGACACCAGAAGAAGCATGGAGTGGAAGGAAACCTACTGTAGATCATTTCCGGATTTTTGGGTGTATTGCCTATGCCCATATTCCAGATGAGAAGAGAAGGAAGCTAGATAACAAGGGAGAAAAATGCATTTTTCTTGGTGTTAGTGATAAGTCAAAAGCTTATAAACTATACAATCCTAACACCATGAAAATTGTCATCAGCCGTGATGTGGTATGTGATGAAAAAGGCACCTGGACATGGTATCAAAATGGTGTTAAAGAAAATATTCCAGCAGATTTTGATGATGAGGAGAAAGGGCAGCAGCCTATGGAGAATGAGCAAGAAGAGGAAGTCACTCAAAGTGTTCCAATAGCTGATCAAAGCCCACTTGCATCTGAATCACAAAGGCCTCAACGAGTTCAAAGAAGACCAGCATGGATGACTAATTATGAGGTAACTGGAGTTGACCAAGGTGATGACCCACTTACACATTTTGCTCTGTTTTCAGATTGTGATCCTACCATTTTTGAAGTGGCTGTCAAAGAACCAAAATGGAGAAAGGCTATGAATGCTGAAATTACAGCCATTGAAAGAAATGATACATGGGAGCTATGTGATCTTCCAAAAGGGCAGAAGACAATTGGTGTAAAGTGGGTTTACAAGACAAAGCTGAAGGAGAATGGTGAGGTTGACAAGCACAAGGCACGCTTGGTAGCTAAGGGCTACAAGCAGGAGTTTGGTGTTGATTATAAAGAAGTCTTTGCTCCGGTTGCAAGGCATGACACAATCAGATTGGTGATTGCGGTGGCAGCACAAAACTCATGGCCTATTTTCCAGTTGGACGAGAAATCAGCATTCCTCCATGGAGATTTGAAAGAAGAGGTATTTATCGATGAACCTCCTGGTTATGTAAATCTTGGCAATGAGCATAAAGTGTATAAGTTAAAAAAAGCTCTATATGGATTAAAACAAGCTCCACGGGCTTGGTATAATCGTATAGAAACTTATTTTTGAAGGAAGGATTTCAAAAATGTCCTTATGAACATTACACTTTTTTATAAAGATTGAAGATGGAGGAAGATGCTCATGTTTGCTTATATGTAGATGATTTAATCTACACTGGAAATAATACAGCCATGTTTGAAAGTTTTAAGAAATCTATGATGGCTGAATTTGAGATGTCTGATCTTGGCATGATGCATTATTTTCTTGGCATTGAAGTGGTGCAGTCTTCTACTGGAATTTTTATTTCTCAAAAGAAGTATGTGCAAGAAATTTTGGACAGGTTTCAGATGAAGGATTGTAATCCTGTAAATACTCCATCTGAGTTTGGTATGAAGCTAACAAAGATAATGGAGGAAAGAAGGTGACGACACTCTTAACAAACAAATAGTGGGGAGTTTAATGTATTTGACAGCAACAAGACCTGATATAATGCATGCTGTAAGTGTGATTAGCAGGTACATGGAATGTCCTACAGAGATTCATCTCTTGGCTGCAAAAAGAATTTTCCGTTACTTACAAGGTACTAAGGAGTTTGGACTGTTCTACAAGAATGGAGAAAAGTCAGATCTGTTTGGGTTTACAGATAGTGATTATGCAGGAGATTCAGATGATCGAAAAAGCACATCTGGTATTTTTCATGATGGGGACAGGAGCTGTTCATGGTCATCAAAGAAGCAACCAATTGTCACATTATCATCCACTGAAGCTGAATTTGTTGCTGCAACAGCTTGTGCTTGTCAAGCTGTTCGGCTAAAGAAAATTTTTAAAGAGCTGCATTTCAAAGATGATGGACTACTCAGATTATTGTGACAACAGTTCAGCAATAAAGCTTTCAAAAAATCCAGTCTTACATGGTCGAAGCAAACATATAGATGTGAAGTATCATTTCTTGAGGGATCTCACCAATGATGGAGTCATTAATCTTATTTACTGCAAAAGTGAAGACCAGATCGCTGATATTCTAACCAAGCCTCTCAAGTTTCCTGCATTTCAGAAGCTCAGGAAGCTACTTGGTGTTTGCACTTCAAATGATTTAATTTGAGGGATGGCGCCTTCAAAGTTTGACTCTTATTAAAACTGAATGTAATGTTTGGAACATCAGTTTAAGGGAGGGATTGTTGAGGAAATTAGAAATTTCCACATTTGGTTATCCTAGTCTTTAGGAGTGTCAGGAAGTTTGTTTCTGTTTACCTAATCAATAGGAGTTTGTTTTGAACGTTGGATAGTTGCCTATTTTCATGTTGCTTTTAGTTATGTATTAGCCTATTTATAGGTTGTTTGTTTAATCAATGAATTGTAGAAAAAGTTTATCCTCTGCTTTCTCTATATCCTCTGCTTCCTACTGTTATTGAGTAAAAACAAAAACACTTCAATCAGTTTTGTTTATAACAAGCTGCAATGCTTAGCAAAACTGTTCAACATAATTGATATTTACATTAACTTCAAAGAAAATAACACTTGCCTGCTAATAAAATACGACCGGACAATCCTGGCTATATACAATGGTTGTCCGGATAATGACCAAATCAATACAATATTAACAGACATTTTCATTACCGACACCTGGCTGGACATTTCCCAGAAAAGCCAAGGAAATTCCATCCATTCAGTGATCCTACGTAACTCTCCTGACTCTGGCTGCATTATTCGGACTCAATTCAAAACAGGTCTCGGATGATAACGTCAGACACTTTACCTCTTATGCCCGATAAAGAAATATAAAAAGTACAATTAATATATATATATATATATTGTTAATTAACTATAAATTAGAAAAACATAGTAACTGAGATAGGAATTTCAAACAGATTCCTAAAAATTACTCGCCTAGTGTAAAATAGAAATAAAAGAGAGATGATATAGATTATAGAAAAACATACACTGATACAAGTCAGAAAATGGTAAGAAGTTCAACATGACTGATCAATGTTCTGGTGCTTAGTAACACTTCCTGCAGCACCCTCCCCTGTTTTTTGTTGATTTTCAAATGATGATAGAACCTTCCCCTTTAACAACCAATTAAATCAACATCATTACTGATAAAGAAACCAATGACTATCACATCAACTAATCAAGGCCAAACGAAATCATTTACAGGTTTCATGCATGCTCGGATACACCTAAAAAATGAGAATGTCACAACGCCCATTCTCTGGAATTTTTCGAATCCGGGTTTTCTTTTGTTTGTCTCCAGTTTTTATTGGGAAACTCTCGACAAAAAACGATATATATATAATATATCCATGTGTGTGTGTGTGTGTGGTAAGGAATTGGGAGACGCATGAAAAAGAACACATGTTTACACACCCCAAAATGAGAAGACATCAATCTTTCATGGAAGTCTCGCAGTAGTGTTGTGGATCTCTAGAAAAAATACTAAATAAATAACTCAATCAATTTCTTCTTACAGGATATAAGAGCTACTCTGAAGACGTTAAATTTGTAGACCACTCTTGAAAATGTAACAAGCTGTGTGAAGATTCCCACGATCTACCGGAGATGCTTGTAGACAATCATGAGGTCTGGAGCCAAAAAAATCCCGAACGGAAACAGTATTTCATCATTTTCCTTTACACCATAAATTAGTTAAGGTAGAGCAAACCTTGCCAAGAGCTTATTATAAATACTAACATATCAACCATTTCCAATTTCATTGACTGGATTATAACGGTGAAGCGCGTGAACAGCCCCATAATCTAAAGGGAAGCTAAGCAGTGACATTCAGTTGGGTTGCTATCTGCCCTTGGTAACTGCACCATTAAATAGCGATGTTCGTTCGTAGAACATAGAAAATTATGAGTAGGAAGCAATCACAGAAAATTTGTATGATGTGGCTGGTGACTTGACTTGACAACACGCCTATCCTAAGGTTCGGTCTTTTTTTTGCCACTTCAGAAGCATCATTCCTTCTATTTAGAGCTTGTTCCCCACACCAGTGTCAGGAGTCCCACACTTATGGGACCCGTCGACATGTCAGATTATACTACTCTTCTTTGAGTCACCTCCTATGCCATCACCCCCCTCCAAGTTTCCTCCCGAACACTAACGGACACCAATCTTGCTATTCTAATCGCTGTCCTTTCTACAACACTTAGTGGCCCTTAATTCACTAAGTTGGCCCCCCTGATTACAAGAATATATCTAAAAAGGTAAAGGGACTCCTGAATGAGGGGGACCAATATTTTTGACAGTTCTTTTTTTTTTTTTTTTTTCTTTCTTCTCATTTTTTTTGTGCTTGTCCCAGAACTTACACCTTTTGAGCCAACACTCAATGGCGTGTAGATCTGCCAAATTCTCATTAGTGATGTTCTACAGTAGTTCATTGTGTATACAAGAGAGTGCTATGCACCATCTTATAAGTACCCTGGTACGACATGTACTTCCCACCAAAGCCATATTTACTTATGATCTGCTTTTTTACATTACATAAACGTGTTATTTATTGCACTTCATGTTTATTGGGTTTCTATGTTATGCCTCATAGGACGATAAGGAGTACGAGGTTTCCTTAGGTAACATTTAGGAAC